>JAUMGZ010223291.1:0-11357 GCA_032359645.1 Pododesmus macrochisma
TAAGATGTATTACGGTCACTGAGTGCTGGTGTAACCCACTCATGACTAGGGTGTATTACGATCACTGAGTGCTGGTGTCACCCAGTCACGGCTAGGATGTATAACGATCACTGAGTGCTGGTGTAACCTACTCACGACTAGGGTGTATAACGATCACTGAGTTCTGGTGTAACCCACTCATGACTAGGATGTATTACGATCACTGAGTGCTGGTGTAACCCAGTCACGGCTAGGGTGTATTACGATCACTGAGTGCTGGTGTAACCCACTCAAAACTCAAAACTACTCACGACTAGGATGTATTACGATCACTGAGTGCTGGTGTCACCCAGTCACGGCTAGGGTGTATTACGATCACTGAGTGCTGGTGTAGCCAACTCAAAACTACTCACGACTAGGATGTATTACGATCACTGAGTGCTGGTGTAACCCAGTCACAACTAGGATATATTACGATCACTGAGTTAATTTGATCATATCTCTATTAGTTACAAACTTCCGCGGTAGCCCATTGGAAAACCGCTGGCTAAACTAGCGGCAGCTCAGTGGAAGGACGCTGGCTTTACGAGCGGGTGCTCAGTTGAAAGATGCTTGTTTTACGAGCGGGAGCTTAGTGGAAGGACGCTGGCTTTACGAGCGGGAGCTCAGTTGAAAGATGCTGGTTTTACGAGCGGTAGCTCAGTGGAAGGACGCTAGCTTTACGAGCGGGAGCTCAGTGGAAGGACGCTGACTTTACGAGCGGTAGCCCAATGGAAGGATGCTGGCTTTACGAGCGGGAGCTCAGTGGAAGGACGCTGGCTTTACGAGCGGCAGCTCAGTGGAAGGACGTTTGCTTTACGAGCGGGAGCTCAGTGGATGGACGTTTGCTTTGCGAGCGAGAGCTCAGTGGAAGGACGCTGGCTTTACGAGCGGGAGCTCAGTGGAAGGACGTTTTCTTTACGAGCGAGAGTTCAGTTGGAGGACGCTGGCTTTACGAGCGGGAGCTCAGTGGAAGGACACTTGCTTTACGAACGAGAGCTCAGTGAAAGGACGCTGGCTTTACGAGCGAGAGCTCAGTGGAAGAACGCTGGCTTTACGAGCGGGAGGCGCGAGTTTGATCCCTATTAAACCTTTAAGGCTTAAAAATTGTATAATCTTCTCGTTTTGACTGCTCAACGCTCAGCGTTTCTGGGAAGAAGGAATACTGGTTTGTTCGGTGTCAGGATAATGTGACCGAGTGAAGTATCATGTCAATGCGCCTGTGGAGAGATATTTCAGTGAGACAGCACTATAAAGTCACCATCGTTGTACACTATTATAAGCAGGCACTGTCTCGATGTGAACTTACCATGAGATAATAAATATGTACTTGACGTATTTTAAAACTTATATTTGCCGATGTTTAATGGAACTTGTTTATTAACACACACGGCGTGTACTAGCAACACCGTGGGTCTGTGCCATTGGAGATTTAACAAGTTCTAAAACACGTGCCAACGCAGAAAGAATTTCCTGGACAAAACATTGCAATATGTAATATATAGTTACATCACAAACTGACACTTATTATCGGCCAACACGTCTCTCCTAGCTGTGTATGAATGTTTAAGTTCTCTTACGGCACGCTCAGAGGTAGAGAGTTCGCTTCTTAATCTGGGTGGCGGGGTTCGAATCTCGGCCGCGTCAAACCTTGCACGTTAAAATTAGGTAATCGTCTTGCTTTCTTGCCAAGTGCTCAACATTCCTGAGTAGGAGAAAGACTGGTTGGTTTGGTGTCTGGATAATGTGACCGAGTGAAGCATCATGTCAATGTCTGCGGCTCAATGATTCAGTGTGGTAGCACTAACAATTCACCCTCAGTGTGCAATGCCACAAGTCGACCCCGTCTCGATATGACCTAGACAAGAGTTGAAGGAATGTTAAACCCCAATAAAACAAACAAACAAGCAAGTTCTCAAACGTGAGAACTTTTCCATGGACACACCACATGTACACTAAATAACGTCTTCCTTCTTTACGAGCGGCGATGCTAACGGTAAACTTATTAAATTAATGCACTTCTATATTTTTATTTAGACAACTTGGTAAAAAGTTAAATTTCAGCTTTTAAAAATTGACAAAATAAATTGAATGTGTTAATTTTTAATTTTCTGTATCTCAAATTTTAAACTTTCTTTTCAAAAGATAAATAGACCAGGTTAAAATATAGGACAGTGGCAGTTAAATCAACATCATCTGTTTTTTTTTTTTTTTTGGTCAATTACATCGAGTGCCCACTTGGGCTTCTAGACCCAGGTTCGATTCCTGCTAGCTATGTATTGAAAATAGGCTCTACAGTCTTGCAATATAATCGAACTTTGAGTATAGCACAAGGATTGGTCGACCCAATGTCAGGATAATTGGTTTTAGTGATTCATCGTGCACATGTGTCTGCGGCATGATACTCCTTTGAGCGGCACTATAAGAGTCGGCGTTGTAAACACACACCATTATGACTAAAACAGTATTTAGCTTTATAGAACAGCAAGACAAATCACACGTTATTAGGGATTCACAATTATCTCTGCATTTGCTCAAAGTCTGGCAAAGTCGTTAACAAGGATTGTAAAATCGTGCGTAATGAAGCTAAAATCTGCAAAAAAAAATTTAAAAGAGGAAAAACATCAGCTTTATCATTTAAAAAACTTATACTGGTGAGAAGATCATAACTTTCACACATTATATTTTTTCGAAAATTGTAACCTGAATCAATACACATATGCATCTTTTAAATTGTAAGAAAAATGCAGAAATAAAATATTAACATTTATTAAGGAGTATTTTAGAATTCCGATGTTTTGTAATCACGTTAATTATATTCTGAAGATAGGCGGTGTTATTCTAGCAAACATTGCAACACTATGCGTAAATTGCTGTTTAAAAATGTAAGGGCAATTTAAAAACCAACACAGGCATAATTTATGTATTGCCTGTGTCAGAGCGCAGATTTTTTTTAAAGGTGACAGATTTGAAGAAGAATAAAGGGCGCCAATAGTGTTTCTTACACGACGTATAGGTATTTATCGGAGTCTATCCGATGTAGCGTTATATTGCTTGTTGTAAGCGGTGGGACAAGGCTCTATAATACTCAGGAGTCGGTACAGTGATATTAAGAGGGTATTATGACTTCTGTCTCTCCTACAACTAAGATGTGTGCACACGCCGTGCCTAACTTGTGTCTTAAACAAAACTATAGTTCTCTGCAGTGCACCTGTAAGCATTAGGTAACTAACACAGGTGGACAGACGATCAGTTTGTACCTGGCTCAGGTAGACTTCATACCTGTAATACATTACAAGGAGAGATTTACTCCCGTGTCTTAACACCTGGCTAAAGATACAGCGCTCGTTTTCTTTTGTAGAAAGTTTCGATCAGATGGGATTTAATTTGTGATAAATGAAGAAGAAAAGTACATTGTAAGATTGGCGACAATGGTTGGCTATACTGAGTGCAATGTATCGGATTTGCGTGAGACTTCACACGTGTTTCTATGTACGAATTCTTCCTAATTGTCAACCAGTAGTTGTTGACATTTGTTAAATAATTGTTGGTTTTCGAAAGGCAAACGCCTAATTGGAAGCATTTTTGTCGAAGAGCGTTCATTTTCAAACAGAAATGCGTCAAATCCAGTGATTTCGTTTATTTTTCGTACTAAATGTATTTTTTAAACTATATTAATATCAAGGAGTCTTTACATTCCTGCTAGGAATTTAACACTGATAATTCGCGTGTGCTAAATGTTTTAAATATTAAAAATTGACCGTTAATTTCTGAGTACCATAATTAGTGGAACGCGCGGATTAAATTGTTTCGTCATCTTTCATTTCGGATTATTTCCTCATCTTTAATTTCGGATTATCTGCCGTCATCATGGATTATCCTAGGATCATTGTGTTTAGTTGTGTGTGTTTTATACAGACTGTGCACCTTATCAATGGAGACCTCACTCCAAATATGTAAGTAGAATAAATCTTTTAAATATTTTGACTTTTAATTTTAATCTGCTTGCTGTTCATTCGTACATTGACTTTCCGCGTCAATCCTTTGAATAATTCTGTAACTATTTAAACGTTGAATGTAACTAACTTTTAATTGTAAGAAATCGAGATTAAAAAAAGAATTTTTAACATTTTATTTGACAACGTTCAACACAATTTTACTAAATCTGAAGCTCAGGCCTAAGGCAATGTTGATGATTGGTCTATTTTTGTCTGAAAGATAAAAACGTCTATGTGTTCAGTCATTCTACCTCTCGAGTAAATGTGTTTTTTTTTTGTTTTTTTTTTTTAATATCATTCATTTTAAACTTTGATTTCTAAAGTTTTTATTTTCACTCTAGAACGATAAATTGATGACAAAAAGCTGAATCCAAGGAATTCGTCATGCGTACATAATGAAAGCTAGTGTGCTCTTGTCAATGAACTAACAAGGGAACAAATGAAATATTTACAGTGACCGGTGGTCACTTTGACCAAAATGATCCAATAAGAGCATATATGGTCTCTTAAACGTAATAAATACACCGACATTTTACTGCACTGTTAAACTATATGCCATAACTGTCTTAAAGACCACTAGATGTAGTAATGCATCGGACCTACATTGACCATTTAACTGGACTTCGCACCCGCGATTCGAACAGAGTAACACAGGGTTCTTCTGTGAAAATTCGATAAGAAGGACTTTCTGTGTCATTATACCATCACCATTATTTTAGGATTAAAGATGTGAATTTTGAAAATAAATAGCAAACCCACATTAGGAATAGGTACACACTGCACAAACTCTACAAAAAATAGAACATTTTTGTTTATCAGAAAACTATGAATATCACAAAGTATGCTCTATAAAGGGGACGGTGAGTAAAATTTAGAAACGATATAAAATGAAATAATTTGAGAAATAGAAAAAAGAAAATATGAAATTTTGCGGGCAATTTGTATCAATTTCAGTCTATCGTTAATTCCGGTACTGTGCTGTGGAATCCTTCGCTATTAATTGGCGTCTGGTCAATACGACCTAAGTTAAATTTACACAATTTAAGTATCTTAAATGCAAACAAAGTAGCAGTAATTTGTTGAATTGACATTCACAACACTACGTTTGTACACTTAAGGACATTTCAGTGTCCCTTATTTTAATGTGGCACTTTTAACGTCGTTGATAAATTACCCCCATGAAAACAGCCCTATAAGTCAATTATCAACGTGCAATTCAACGCCAACGAGGACAAATTTAATATTTCTTTTAATGGGGTTTTTAAATAGAGAAGGCGTATACACGACGAGTCCATAGAATTGACATCCCTTATTTAACAAACGTTGAACAATTCCTTAAAAGGGCCGGCAATGTAACGCGAGGGGTTTACCGAACTTCTTTTAAAAAGAAGGCAATACATTAAAGCGGTGGGGTTTAATTTCGGTAAAGTTCAATAAGACCATTAGAACTACCCTTGGGGCAACACTTGATATCCGTACTTTTGTAACTCTGATAGCACGAATCAAATTAAATTATGGCTATTTGAATTTATAAATTTTTAAACAGTTTGACAGATTTGGTATTTTGTTGTTATTAAATAAAAGTAACGATCTTTTGCACATATACTCTTTCCTAGACGATATCTGTTAGCAATGCAGCTGAATATATATACAAAGGAATTTATACCAAAAGTGTGTTTATTTCTCTCGTTAAGATAAAAAAAAAACCAACAACATATAACTGAAAAAGAGGAAAATGTGAAATTCATGGCTTTTATATTTGTGTGTTGTTTCAAGAATCTTCGATTCCAAGGAATATTATTTATATTTTTTTTAAGTTGTTCTGAAAAACATTTCATGTGCAGCTTTTAATTACACATCTCAACATGTAAAGGACTGTTTTACAAGTAAACACTCAATACCAGTGACTTCTTTTGTTTATAATTCTTCGAATATTGAAGATTACTAATGGTGTCAAATATTTCAAAATAAATTTTGCTAAGTCATTTTGAGTCAAGCTCACTCCATATAGCTATTGAAAGCTATGTCCTTTAAATAGACGTTCGCCACGAGGAAGGGACAAGAAGTCATTCATAATTTTAATTTGCATCCTACCAAGGTTGAAGCAGAATTAACATATCTATATGTATCTTGAATTATCTGCGCCAACAAACATCATTGAGATTAAAATTCAAAAATAACCCAGACCTTTTTATCAAATACATCAGCTTATATGAAAGAGATATTTTCATAAATGTCCTTTAAAATTCGCGTTTAAATTCTTGCTGCGTCTTTGTCGACATATATATTCTAATTTTAAATATGCGTCGGGCATAAAAGGGTGTCCTTTCTCAAATATATCTCTTTGTGTGAAGTGTTGACTCTGTTTATACCCCACCTGTCTGTCAGTTTTGTAAATTTTTCATATTTGCGTGTGTACACGTTCCGTTCCGATGGTTCATACACTTTAAGGAACCGGAAGTTAAGCAAACAATCGGAATTATTGTACACTTCCGGTGTCGACTTTTAAATCACGGTGTTCCTTGTTTGTTCCTTCATTGTAAGCCAAACTCGACTTGGGTTGTAGACAAATATTATCAAATACCAACAACAACTGTTACAAACATATAAAGGAATTTTTGATATACAAGCATTTGTTGTTTATTAAATATTTGCTAGAGGTGTGCTATAAATTAAACGTATTCATCTGAAATGAATTTGCATCAACAGAAAAAGGCACATTTCTCCTTGTTCCGAATGAAGATGAAAATAACATTTCTTCATGTGGATGGCAAGATAACATTTCTTTATGTGGATGGCGTGAAGATAATATTTCTGTATGTGGCAAGTAAAGAAAGAACATAAAACAACTGATGTAAATGTCATCTAACTTTGAAATTAAGCAGTTAATTCTAAAGAAACAATGCCGTTGTTTTTGCTATATTGACTGTCAATACTCCTTTACACCTTTGGGCAACCTTGATACCATGCAAAAACAATTGATTTGATCCAAACACAGAGTGCTCTATGGAGGCCGATAGTGGCCAATTTTCCTTTGTCGCGCTGCCGTGTTGTCGGGTTGCAAATATCAAAGTCTACATAACAACAGCACGACAAAAGTAAGATTGACATTCTGGACAACACAAAGTACGACAACACGACAATACGACAACGGTAACATGGCAGTACGGCATAGTACGACAACGTTAACATGGCAGTACGGCAAAGTACAACAACACGACAATACGACAACGGTAACATGGCAGTACGGCATAGTACGACAACACGACAATACGATAATGGTAACATGGCAGTACGGCAAAGTACGACAACACGACAATACGACAACGGTAACATGGCAGTACGGCATAGTACGACAGCACGACAATACGACAACGGTAACATGGCAGTACGGCATAATACGACAACACGGCAATACGACAACGGTAATATGGCAGTACGACAAAGAACGACAACACGACAATACGACAACGGTAACATGGCAGTAAGACATAGTACGACAACACGACAATACGACAACGGTAACATGGCAGTACGGCATAGTACGACAACACGACAATACGACAACGGTAACATGGCAGTACGGCAAAGTACGACAACACGACAATACGACAACGGTATCATGGCAGTACGGCATAGTACGACAACACGACAATACGACAACGGTAACATGGCAGTACGGCATAGTACGACAACGGCAATATGACAGTACGGTAACGGTCAAGGTGACATTCTCGACAACACAAATACGACAATATGACAACGGCAATATGACAGTAGATATAAGGTTTTTGTGCCATTGTCGCCTTGTTTTTTTGTCGATATGTTATTGATATTAACAACGCTGTCGTGGTGTACACGTGCTGTCGAGTTGGCGTAAGGTTATTGATATTAACAACGCTGTCGTGGTGTACACGTGTTGTCGAGTTGGCGTCAGGTTATTGATATTAACAACGTTGTCGTGGTGTACACGTGCTGTCGAGTTGGCGTAAGGTTATTGATATTAACAACGCTGTCCTGGTGTACACGTGCTATCGAGTTGTCGTAATGTTTTAATATGAAGAATTGGTACCCAACAAAAGCCATGTTATCTCTGAATAAGGGGACTTATACGAAACAAACGCCAAAACACATCAACTTTCAAATTGTACATCCACCACTGTGATTACCTGCATGCTGTTGGCGGCAGAGTAAATGAATAATGTCAGAACAAGCTCACGTGAGGAACACAACGATAGTCCGGCCTCGAGTCATGTAATATACGACGACGTCTCAAAGGCCTGGTACAACATGAGGGATATATGTTTTAAAAATGACAAATCAAATAACAAAACTAAAGAGCAGGTATTGTTTTCACTCACATTATGTCCGTACATCTTTTTAGATATTTAGCACCTTTTTGTGTCCTGACTTTGAGAGTGACCAGGACTGTAAGGCATGTCTAATTATCACGGGTGATAAACTTACTATTTTCCAATAAATCTGTTTTTTATATGTCGAATAAAAATTCTGCTTTATATAAGCATGTAAGTTTAATCACGGCGTTCAAACGTTGCCCTTTCCATATTTAAATCTACACAGGTCACACATGGCACCTCTAAATTATTACTTTGGATTAATGACAACAACGTCATTGAAAACTTAAAACAGCAAAGAAAAAAATACTCCTGACCAGCGCTAATCACTTTGACAGATAAAATAGAACATGTATTTCACTCCCATACCAGCGCTGTGGCCCAGTCTTTAGGGCGTGCTGGTAGACTGGTGCTATAATCCTAGGTCGTGGGTTCGAATCCCGATCGCGTCGAAACCTAAGACGTTAAAATTAGCCAATCTTCTCGCTCCCTGGTAAGCGCTTAGTATTACTGAGGTGGAGGAGGATTGGTTGGCTCAGTGTCAGGATAATGTCTTTAAGACATCGCTGGAGCAATTTAGTAGAAGACAACTGTCAAGCAAACTCCATGTTATACGTATATAAGAAAAATATCTTACATACAACAATACGACAAAATTGTAAATTTATTCTCATCTCTCAAACAGGGCTTTACGTCACTTTGGCGTATTTCACTGATTAGTGAGTTGTCTATGTTTATATTGACAAAGGTCATCATTGACAAGACAATATCACGACAGGTGACATATATGTAACAGGAAACGCTCTCTTTTCCGGACACTTGGTTTTGCTTCTAGTTTTAATACAAGTTTCGTGATTTCAACATGTGTATTCGGTATGTCCTTTCCGCTTCCGGTGTTTTCCTCTGGTGTGTCCATGCACTTAACTCTTTGGCAAAGTGTCTTGGTTTTCGTTTCGACAATAAAATTCATATCTAGAAAAAAAACATTAACAACAGCAACGACACGTGACTGTTCAATTCTAATTAATGAGAAATTTGAAAACATGCACTCTGGAGTGTCAACTCGTATTTATGATATAAGTTTTCTGACAGTGACTCAACAAAATATATGTAAATATGCGGTAACACGACAACACCTGTGTCTTCACCTACACCAGGTAAAAACGACAGGTGTCAAAGATTGTCCCCCAGTACACAATTAACACGTAAAACATACTATTGTCAATAACGTAGGTGTGACGAGAATTAGATGTATTTATATCCTCGCTAGATGGCGCAGTATATCCCAAACAGCTTCATCTAATGATACATTTAAAACACATCTACGGTAAAACTCGGCACAGAAAAATATTTGACGTCTCTACACAAGGTACCCCTGCTCAGATACATTACATAGCGACATCTAGTGGTAATTATTAAGTTTACCGGACCATAACTCATGTTACGAACAGATGAAAGCATTGATTTAATCATACAATTAAGTGAAACTATTTCCCAAAATCAAGAAATATTTCCCGTGATGAGTGAACGCATCACACTTGTAATAAGGCTATACACCAGCTGTCATCGCAATGCGTATTAGATAAGATGTCGTTTATGTGGCGTTTTCATCACTTTGGATTTCAAGAATTTGTGTTGTTGGAGTTCTGCCCGTTTCATCTGGACTGACAGATATACTTGTTACTGCCGCCTGTTACGTATTCCGGTATCTGGACTAGATAGAAAGACTTGTTACTGCCGTCTGTTACGTATTCCGGTAACGAGTATGACGAGGATGTAATATGTGGACATAATATGGTTTATATCACGTGGTCCTTCACCGTACCTTTTTTGTTTTTTTGATTGATCAACCATACTTTACGTTGAATCGTTTAATAGACAGTTGTTTTATGAACCGATTATACACGGCTTTGATTGGTTCAATAAGGCGTTATTCAATTAGTTCCATGCCTCGCAGACAACTTTGATTGGTCCATTATTTCCCCCTTGATTGGTTCAATAATGTTGTTTTTGATTGGTCAATTTACGGTTGAGTTGTGCTCATTACGGTGACACAAACTCGTCATTCTGTCCAGCCACCCGCCTGTCCGTTCGTCCATCCAATCGTCAGTCCGTTCTGTCCATCCACCCGTCCGTCCGTCCGTCCGTGCATGCGTGCGTGCGTGCGTGTCGTGCGGGCGTTCGTTCCTTCGTTCGTTAACATCTGTTGGCCCTGTGTTGATATTCAGTAAGTATTTTATTCACAGTCAATCACACGTGTGTTTACTCGTTCACTCATCCGTGTAGGTTTACCCACCGATCCACAACACAGATCAAATTCATGGCACAATTTACATAACAAACGCAACAAAACTCAATAAACTGTGTATATAAATGAACTTTGTCGTTATATGATACACTTTAAACTTTCTAGATCTCTATTAACGTACAGACGACATTACAGACGGGGTTGGGGTACTGTCGTCATATCAATGAATAAGGTACTTCTACAGTAAATTATTATGTGAAAACATGAGAGAGTCGGACATACTATTTATATGTAGAGCAGTAAAAGAAAAAACTGTGGCTTGAAACAGACACGTATATAAAGTGTTATATTATCTGTGTTTTGTTATTTGTATATGTCTTTTGAAAACACTACACCAATGCCGTAAAGGCCACCTCTTTTTAACAACCACCTGTCTTATAAGACCAAAATTAGTAGACCCCTTCTCTTCACATTTTAACTAAGTTGAACCTGTCTTTAAAAGTCACATGTATATAAAGGCCACCTGTCTATATGAGCCACTTTTCGGGGTTCCCATGAGTGGTCTTAAAGACAGGTTGAACTGTATATACAGAAGGTATTACTTTATATAGTATAATATGGACCATGTTCTACCATCGTAAGGCGGCTTTTACGTGTGTTGGTTATAATGCGTTAAAGCCAACATCGTTTTGATTTCATCATACATGTCCGATGTCACAGTTTGCATCCTCTCACCAT
>JAUMGZ010223302.1:0-11356 GCA_032359645.1 Pododesmus macrochisma
TCACACAGAGTTTTGGTTCCTTCCTCTTATAAATATCACATTTATCGGAGGCACGATTCAGGTTGCATTTTTGTATTGTAGGGAGACAACACTATAACGTCACCATCAGTGCGCACTATCATAAACAGACACCGTCTCTGCATTATCTAGATATGAGTTGAAAAGGATATTTGAAACAAATAAAGCAAGCAAACCAATTAAAAACCGCATCATTTTGAAATGGAAATCGAATATGGCTCACAAATAGGTTCTTCGAACTTAAACATGATACAGACATTGCGGACATGACGTCATATTAACGGCAACATTAGAGATAACAAAATTAAAAATAAAAAAACTAATACGCTAAAAATGAGAAAAAACATCAATTTTAAAAAAGCCTTTGAATGTGCAATTTTTATTTATTCTATTCACAGAACCAGAGCAAACGATACAAATGTATTTAAAAGTCAGTAGTGTAATACTATGTACACAAAATACAGGGACACGTAGTACAAAAGATTGGTTGTCTTTGTTTGATAGTTTTGTAATACAAAAATGCAACCTGAATCATGCCTCCGATAAATATGATATTCATAAGAGGAAGAAGCCAAAACTATCGTATGCAGTAGCAAAGAATTGACAAGTTGTAATTTGAAGATAAGAAATTTGATTTGATTGATATACAATGAACATATGCTAACAAATACAAAACATAAAATGCAAACTGAAACATGCCTCCAATAAATATAATATTTGTAAGAGGAAAAAGCCTCAACCCAATGCCAGATCTAGCTCCGAAACAGTCGTCATTAATGGACGTTCTGGAGAAAATGAATGTATAATAGATAAGGTCTCGTTAAATCAAGGTTAAAAAGCCAATGGGTGGGTGGTAAATAACACGATGTTAAAGATGTACAATAACCACAGTCGGTGACACCCTAACCAATTATATAAAAATGCCTAACAAAAGTACAACATAAAATTACCTACAATAACGAAAGAGTCAATTTATCCATCAAGCAACACAATTTAGAATACAAGTAAATATAAACGTGTATCCTCTTCTTTCCATAACTCATAAATAACAGAACGCTATGGACAGGGAATAAATGACGGAGTACCTAACGCACAACAATGAATCCTTGTGAAAGCTCAGTATAACAAGTTTTGTAAAGCAAAATGCTACCAGGATACGGTCACCCTCGGGGCTAGGCCACCAGTAGAAGCCACCACACACGTAATACGAAACAAATAGTATGAATAGGATCAACAGAACGAGAGACGTTGACAAACAAACACTTACTGCGTCAAACAATGAAGCACCGGAATGCAATTATTTAAATCAACATCACAAAAACACCAAGACCAGTGATTCATGCGGACCTACTTAAGACGGTCACCCAGCACGAAACCAGGCGAATACACAAATGCAAACCGAAACAGACCTCCAATAAGTATAAAATAGTAAATCGAAAAACAAAGACGATATTCTAAGGCTGTAAGTCCATGGACGTTGGCAAACAATAAGAAAATGTTGGACGCACACAGAAAAATGAAAAAATAATCATTTATTAACTAAAAATGGAAACATCACGAACTTCTATCAAAGAACTAGAAGTGAAACCAGGTGCTCGCAATATGGTAAGCGTTTCCTGCTTCACATGTGTCACCCACCGTAATGCCTTCGTGTCATTCCGGTGTATGGTAACTTTATCCACTATTTAAAAAGGAGCAAGAGTCAAGAGTCACCATAAGAAAAATTATGGTGAAATTCATAAGCGGGAAAAGCCAATACTCTGTGTGAGACATCTTCTTCCAGAATTCCAGGTCAAGCTCTGATGCAACCGTCATTTATGATGTAGAACACATTATAATTAGTATGGCCTTATTGATCTACTGGCTGCATGTGCCATCAGCCAGCTGACGTTTAACAATATATAGCGTGACCTAATGACGGCTACACTCGAGATGCACAATTGAACTTGTAATAGTAATGGGAGAGAGATTGATTACAAAATTCAATACATTTTAACTTGACAGAAATATATGCATTTTTTATAAAGAAAATATTTCATTCCCGACAGATCCGGGTTGTTTTTTATAAATAATAAACAACTACAAAGAATGAATACTCGGCGTTACCGAACAATTGAGATGAGTGTGATTCCTTAATTGTTTGCTTCTGATAGTTTGTGCGTATTGTATGTAGTATCCGTTATAGTCAATGTCACAATCGCGTTTCTCTTCATGTACCTCTTTTGGTCCCCTTGAAGGAGTTATTCCGAGGTTTCAAATACATCAAATATGGCTGCCACGATTATCAGAGATATTTTTCGACATCTCATAATGAAACTATGCCCAGATCTCTAATAACAGGATGCGAACTAAACATATGCGGAAACACATAAGTACCATTGGGATCAATAATGGGCAGGCACCAACACAATAGAACGGTTCAATCATAAACGTATACGTAGTTGTGTGTGCAGTTAAAAAAGAAGTTTGAGTGGAATCAGCATAACAACAATAGCCGCATCATACAATTTAGCAATAAAATTAAAAGAAATAAATTGACGTCACAACAATCTTTAAGACCAGTTATTCACGCGGACCGACTTATGACGGTCATCAGCACGAAACAAAGTGGTGTGCATAATTAAATCGGTTAATGACGTAACAACCTTCCCACTTCCCGCATGAGACAAAACGTCTTAGGTATAAACATACATTTAAAAGTTCACTAAACATTCTTCATGACGCTGTCAATTATCTCAACAACCAACCGCTTACAGTAATTTACATATCTGTTAAAGGCAATTGGAAACCAGAAAATTGGATGCCAAGTAGCATAAAGCCGAGAACAGTGGCCATTATTTGGTAGGTTCGTAGATTCCACATATAGTTAAGTATATAAATAGTTAATGAACAATCAATGTGCTCGCAGACGTGCAACAGCAACCACTAAGCAAACTTAAACTGCAAGGAATATAAGAACCTTTATGAATATGTGAACGTTCTTTGCATGTACACTTTCCAGATTTGTCAAACTAGTCAATGTGATCCAACAAGAAGAAAATACAGTAACAAGTTCAAATATATGAAAGTTCGGCGTAATTTATCATGCTCAGATCATAAGGACTAGTAATAGCAAGAGGCTAAAAAAGGCCACCATAGCAGCCATCTTTGAAATCTTATGGACACATATACGAACATTTTTAGGTGATAGGTTCAGTCCACAGCTGCGTCACACATACAACGTTAATAAACGTAGTTAATCCTCTTGCTCTTTACTAAACACTCACAATGCTGGGTAGGGAACTGACTGGTTTGCTCGGATTAAGGATAGTGTGACCGTGTGAAGTATCATGTTATCGTGTCTGTGGCATGATTTTTCAGTGAAACAGTATTATATATAGTCGCCATGTTAAAAACAGACATCGTCTAGATATGACATAGGCATGTGTTGAATGGGACGTTAACTCCAATAAAGCAAATAACAAAACTAAACAAAAAACAAGAACAGAGGGGACAACAACAAAGGAAAAACAACAATGAATATATTATTCAGTTATATTATTTTTTATTGCCAACGATTATATAAGTCAAGAAATTGATGATGACTTTAAAGCTTCTCTGGTTAATAGTACTCTTAAGAGTCATTTTAAGTACAGGTTCACTAAAGAAATATAATCATTTAGAGTTAGTGGGAGAAATATAAATCACGAAGCTAAACATTACTTGAAGTCTAGAGAAGTATAATCTACAATATAATCATTTTAAATCCATATTTACTGATATATCATAATCCACCATTTCAATGGAAGTCTAGATTCACTGAAGGAGTATAATCCGTAAAGTCAAATGATCGAAGCTTAGATTTACCGATAAAGCATAATCCACAAAGTCATTGGATATCCCATTTCATTGCAGAAGTGTAATTTGCGAAGACATTTGAGTTCAACTGGTGAAGTATATCAAATCAAGGAAGTCATTTTAAGTGTAAAATTACTTGATAAGTTTTATCCTAGATATTCTAAAGAGTATAATTCACGAAGTCATTTAAAGTTTAGATTCACTTCGAGCAAACGCTCCACAAGGTCATTTAAAGTCCACATTCAATATATAAAGATAATCCACGAATTAGTCCAGATTCACTTTTAACACATCCTCCACAAGGTTATTTGAAGTACAGATTCACTATAGAAGTATAAACCCCGAAGTTTTTTGAAGTCTTTACTAACCGCAGATGTATATACTCCACGAAGTCATATAAAGTCTAGATTTACGGGAAAAGTATAATCCATGAATTTACATGAAGCATACATTAACTTAATGAGAAGTATATGTCTATCCACCAAGTTATAGTCATAAAATACTTTAATCGATATAACATCATTGTTTTGTGAAGCCGGATATTACTTACAATAAAGCTTTGATATGAGATCGTTTACTATCAATAACAGCTAGATAACTAATGTAAAGAAATATACTGTTTATAGGGCATGTGTAAAGCTTGATATGTCCTAAATAGGTCAGTGTGTTACCACTTTATTTAGATATCTGTTGTGC
This sequence comes from Pododesmus macrochisma, assembly GCA_032359645.1. NCBI lineage: Eukaryota > Metazoa > Mollusca > Bivalvia > Pectinida > Anomiidae > Pododesmus > Pododesmus macrochisma. The sequence continues at coordinate 4,552 of JAUMGZ010223302.1, forward strand.
CACACTATTCAAATACTTTGATTTTCAGTAGCTTGCTTGGATCAGAGCATTCAACATGTAAAACACCATTCTCCTGTACAGAGAGTGCAAACACATGTGACATTTCCTTTGTACTGACAGTGCGTACCAGTGTGTCTTTGTCAAGTACTAAAATGTTGCTGTTGATTCTATCGCCCACTAGAAGATATCTGCCAAGAAAGGCTGCAGTATTAAACTTTCCAGTATTATTCATGCCTAGGAATTTGGCTGCTGCAGTACTTTTAGTACCCTGTCTCTTGTATTCGTACAACTGCTTTAATGTACAATCAAGTATTGTAACAACATCATCTCGATGACCAGTCAGGGCTACCTTACTTGTGTAACTGCACACCGATATCTTTGGATAATACTTCCCTGTGTGCTTGTAAGTATGGAGGACCTGTCCTGTAAAACTAAACATTCTGACTCTATAATCTTCCATACCCACTACAAAGTGGTTGCCATTAGTAATACCTATGTTTAAGGGTGTACTCTCCGTCTTGAACATAACACTTGTTCTTCCTGTTTGTGTGCAGACTTTGCGGATACTTTTATCATTCTTCGATACCCCAAACATCTCATTAGTAGTAGCATTTATGCAGATTCTCTCGAGTTTGATATCGGCCATTAGCGTCTGTTGAAGGTGTAATGCTCCACCGTTATCTAACGACCATGTGTTGTTGTTTGGTGTACAACATATGCTGTTAAATCTAACTGTATAAGAAGTAGGATATTCATACAGAAGCTTAGGCTGGTCAAGGAATGTGTATGTGTCGGATACACTACGCGCTGTTTGTCTCTCTTCAGATTCCCCAATTTGCAAATCGAAGTCTCCAAAAACCATATTAATATATGCGTTAGGATCTTCACAAGGTGTGAAATTTGGTGGTAGTGTAACCGGTGGAACGCTTGGTATACTAACAGTTGCATTTCTTTGCACAATCTGCTTTTCGGTGTCATGCACAAGTACTCCGTGATTGAGTCCTGTTTTTACAGTTTGTTTACACTCTTGGGTGTCTTTCTTCATTTTCTGCTTTAAGTTTTCCAAACTTCCTTTGTGTCCTTTCAGTAAATCGGTCGTATCCTTCAATAGATGTTCTAGTCTCGATACCTTTGTGCCTGAGTATCGCTCCACTAATTCTTTCAAAAGGTTCTCCTGTTTCTTCACCTTCTGTATTTCCTTTTGGAATTTCACTTCACTTTCCTGGAGGGTATGGATTGTCTTTTGGATTTTGTCCTCGACATTTGGAATTGTATTCTCTTTTGTTTGTTTTATAAACTGCTCAATTTTCATCAGTTTGTTTTCCCCTGCTTGTTTTATTGTCACCATTGAATGTGACTTATGAACTGTACCAACGCACAATATACAGGCCAACACGCCATCACAGTCTTGGCATTCAAATATAACTTTTTCGTCAGGGTGGAAAGTGCAGTGTTCCTCGCCCATAGCTCTTTCGCATTTTTGGGCTGCCATACTTAACGATAGACGGATTTGTGAACTCAGCAATACTAAATGCAAAAAATATCTTCCATTTAAAGCGAAAAGGCTCGTGCGATGCCGTGTTTCTAGAATAAGTCCAGTTGTTTAAATATGTATATCACGTCTTCAGATCCAGAGATGGTCACTGTCACGAAACACATTTCTATCTTAACATAGAGATCACACCAAGCGCCTTGAAAGAGGTTCCCTATTACTTTTTCACAAACAAATCAAAGACGGTTGTACAGTGCTAGTTTTATCTTGTGATAACACCTGCATTAAATAAGACACATATGTATATAACGCTGGTTATTGAATAAACCTCACTTATCAATCAGGAATACAAAAATCCAATCTTAAACATGCCTCCGATAAATATGAAGTGTCTTTTAGATAACAAAAAATACGTGCCGGGTGTGTGGCAAGTGTGAAAAATTGTGTTTTGTCAAGGTCGATAATGATATGCTGCCGAACAACACAAAATTGAAAACTAAAAAATGCTTAATAAAATGCTGTTTTGTCAAGGTTGTTGCAATAGTGTTAGATTGATTTAGCAGCAAGAGAAAACTAGACACGTCAGTCGGAATATATGCTAAGCTATCGGTTCTGAGTTCATAGATTTAACCTCCCATATACGATCCCAAAGTTTTATAAGGGGGTAGATTGTAACTAATGGGCTCATCCTATTGTCGCAGCCCCCTCTCTGTGCCTTAGAGTGTATAAAGAGCTTGAATTTGAACTTAAACTTGCCTTTCTCCCTGACATCACTGAAAGAATGTTAACCTACTTTATAACACTTAACAAAGTATTAAGTAAAGAATACCAAGACGATATTCTAAAGCCGTACATCAGTGGACATTGGCAGATAAAAAGAAAACGTGGGACGCGCACAGAAAGATAACTAAATTTACATTTATTAACTATAAAAGGAAACATCACGAATTAGAAACGACACTAAGTGTTCACGATATGGTAAGCGTTTCCTGCTACGTATATGTCACCCGCCGCGATAATTCCGTGTCATTCCGGTGTATGGAAACCCTTTCCACTGTCAAAAAATTAACACATTTCACCATACAAATATGTAACGAGAGAACAAAGGAGAAAAGGCATTAACAGAATAGGAATAAAGGTGTTCAGAAACTGACCGATAGAAATAACTGACCCCACGAGAGGAAATACATCAGTAATTGAAAACTTGACCGAGATCCATGATAAATATGTTGTTGTTCCAGCAGATAAAGCTTCTAATAGCATCGTCTATATTTGTAAGACATATTATTTTGAATGTTTGTCTAAGGAACTTGGCTTGGATGGGGCACATGGTAATCTCGCTTACATACACAAAACATAAATCAAAGATGAGATATTGGCTAATCATAAGTGTGCTGTTTCTTCCTTTGGCAAAATAATAGAGGAGGATAACTCTGATCCCCCTGCTCTGTACTGTTCTCCTAAACTACACAAAAATCCATACAAACACAGGTATATTAATTGCTGGGTCTTCAAAGTGCTCTACCAAACCTCTTTCACGGGTTCTATCTCTAATACTCGCAAAAATTAAAGATGGTCTGCAGTCATATTGCAATGTCGTATATTCACGTAGAATCAGATGTGGATACTCAAAAACCCAAAAGACCTCATTGAGAATCTAAAATTACAATAATAGCTATCACCCATACCATCCATCAGAAAATACGACTTCTCCACACGTTACACTACCATACCGCATGCTAAGTAAAAATCTAGATTTAAAGAACTCGTATGTCATTGTTTTTTGTTTTTTTTTTTGGTTAAACAGGCAATCGCAGATATAAATACTGCATATTTATCAAAGGCAATTCGGACGCAAAACACAAATACACTTACGACGATGTTGTTAGAATGTTGAATTTTTTTATCGACAACATATGTGTTGAATTGTGAGGCCGGGTTTTCCAGCCGACTATTGGAATTCCCATGGGAGCAAACTGCGCTCCGCTACCAGCGGACCTATTTCTTTATTCGTATGAGGCAGATTTAATCTAAAAGCTACTCAGTTCCAAGAGAAGGATTTTGACAAAGTCTTTAAACATCACGTTTCGCTATAAAAATGACGTTTTGTCACTGAATAACATACATTTTGGGGATTACGTGGACTTTATATATCCCCCGGAACTCGAAATAAAAGACACTACTGACACCGTCTTGTCTGCATCTACTTAGACCTCCTACTAAAAATCGACACGATTGGTACCTTTTCCACTAAACTTTATGACAGACGTGACAATTCTGTTTTCCAATAGTCAACTTCCCATTCTTAGAAATCAACATACCCAACTCACTTGCTTATAGAGTCTACGTGTCACAGCTAATTCGATATTCAAGAGCGTGTTCTCACTATTAATACTTTGTCACTAGAAGATTGCTGTTGACATCTAAGCTTGTGAGGCAGGGTACAAAGTTTTTGGTCTGAATTCATAAAGTTTAATGGCCGCCATCAAGATACAGTAGAGAGTAGTCTGTTTCTGGTATAGACATAATCCCGTAGGCATCGTTTGAATTTCCCTACGTCATAGTTTGAGTTTCAAATCTCCAAGTTATTTATGTCGCTTTTAATACTTACCTGTACATGTTTTCTAAATGTGTGTGCTTGACTGATAGACATTTCAGCTTCCATATTTCTGCAACCCCTTTTCTTAAGTGTAAGTAATTCAGTAAGTCAATCCCTCCAAAGTCCGTCCGTCCGTCCGTCTGTCTTTGATTATATAATATAATGTAATTTAATGCGGTGGGGGCGGGGGGTTTACTCCTCGTGCTGCTTCTATTCCTATCCTTTAAATTGTTCTTCTCCTTTGCTCTTTCGTCACCACAGTAGTGACATATTCTTCTGGTCAAATATGCTTCTTTTTAAACAGTGAAAGGGTTGCCATACACCGGAATGATACGAAAGCATCGCGGCGGGTGATACATGTGCGTGTGTAGCAGGAAACCCTTGTCATATCGCGAGCACATTGTTTTGCTTCTATTTTTCTTTAATAGAAGATCATGGTGTTTCCTTTTTTAGTTAATAAATGTATATTTGGTTATTTTGTCTGTGTGCGTCCAACATTTACCTTTTGTTTGCCCATGTCCATGGACTTACTGATTTAGAATATCATCGTGGTTTTATTCGTATTTACTACTTCATACAGGTATAAACGTTATTCAATATCAAAAGGAGAATATTCTGTTTATTACATTTTAAATATATCATTGCAACATTGAGGCTATAGCTTCTTATGCCACATAACGTTATCAAATGTTCACTTCCCAATGTCTATAATGTTGTTAAAGTTTAATATGTTTCCCATATAGTGTGACCAATCATTTTTCTCGTCTAGCCCTTCTGAAAACAAAAAATATATAGTTTTGTAAGACTATTAAGTTTTTACAATTATTTTTTACCTTGCACTTCTGAAGTGGAGGATAAGCAGCCATTATGTTTCGCGTTACTTTTGATTGACTTGGTGAAAACTACACGCTTTCCATTGAATTAACATTGTTTGATATTTTTCACTATTTTTCAACTATTAACATAGAAAAAAAGTAAAACTTTACCTGTGAATGTTATAAGAACACATACTACGGTAAGCATTAGATACATTCCAAATCCTCCTTTATTCATTTCCTTCGGGTGCCTGTAATAATGTATTTTACCTGGTCCAAAAAAGGAATGAAAAGTTATGTAATAAAAAAAATGCAACCTGAATCTGAATCTGTAAAGCATCCACTCAAATGGAAGGTCAAGATCGTATATAAACCAAGGTGAATGATCCCATTTAATAAAGATCATTTGACAGTTTGCGATTCAATTTCGTGTAAGTATGAAACAGAACGAATCAGAATCGATATATATAAAATGGGAAGCACTTACATGTGTTAAATAAAGTGATTACCATATGAGATATGCTTTGTTATGTATATCATCAAAATCGATCTGGTTCCATTGGCGAGAGTAATCAACAATATTGTAAAACTAATGTAACAAACCATGCATTACATAATTGCTAATAGAAAAAAAGAAGTGTCTTTCTGAGTTGAAAATGATTAAACGCTGTAATTGGTCTACTTATTAAGTGCAATCAAACATTGTAAATAATTCATGTTAAATTTTGAAGAAAAAAAAAGAAAAAAAAACACGTTTGTAGATAAATAGAATAGTCCACATTCAGTTTTGTGTTCAACAATGTCGAAATCAATCAAATAATGACTTCGTGTGTCATGGTTATATGCAACTTGCTTAAAAGCGTTCTAGATATTAACTTTTTCAATCCAATAGCGATCATCTGCTTGGGGAGCCGTTTTAAATCATGTCTAAAACCGCTATTTCAATTTTCTAGAAACTTAAATCTGAATATGAATGTTCTGTGTATATCTTATTGTTCTATCGAGATTGGCCTTACGTAACTAAAGTCAATTCATCCACTCATTGTAGCCGTTATCAACAGTTTGTCCTTTCAGAAATGTGTGCTATGTTGCTATACTTTAATCAAAAATTGTCGCAAAGATTCTTCCGATTTCTTGTGAAGAAAGAAAGAAATTATACATTGATTCGATCTCCGAACGCGTCAATCCTAAGACGTTAACAATAGGTAATCTTCCTGATCCGTGCTAAAGACTCACCATTCTGGATAAGGGAAGGACTAGTTTGCTCAGAGTCAGGATGATGTGATAGATTAAAGTATCATGTCAATGTGTGTAGGGCATGATATTGTAGGTAGACACGCTATAACGCCACCATCAGTACACACTATCACAAACAGACACCGTCTCGGTATGATCTAAATATGAGTTGAAAAGGACATTTAACTAAAAAAAAGCAAGCAAACAAACCAGTTAAATAAACGCATTATACCTCTATGTGTATGAAATACAGTGACATGTTAGTAAAACAGATTTGTTTTCTTTGTTTGATAAATTTGTTAACATCGCAGTAGCAAAGAATTGGCACGTCGTAGTTTGGAGATAAACATTTGATTTGATTGATATCCAATAAACATATGCTAACAGATATAAACAAATGCAAACTAAATAATGCATCCAATATATATCATATTTTTAAGAGGAAAAAGACAATACTCTATGTGAGAACCCTCGTCCATAATTCCAGGTCTAGCTCCGAAACAACCGTCATTAATGGACGTTTTAAAGAAAAATGAATTTAAAATAGATAAAACCTCGATAAGTCAAAGCTACAAACCAAGAAGAAACAGGATCAAAAGAACAAACGCTATTGACAAACAAACAATAGCTTCATCAAAAAGTCACCACAATAACTAACTAGCC
>JAUMGZ010223313.1:0-11356 GCA_032359645.1 Pododesmus macrochisma
GATGTCATTGTCACTCTAGAGTAAGATGTCATTGTCACTCTAGAGTAAGATGTCATTGTCACTCTAGAGTAAGATGTTATTGTCCCTCTAGAGTAAGATGTCATTTTCACTCTAAGAGTAAATTGTCATTTTCACTCTAGAGTAAGATGTCATTGTCACTCTAGAGTATGATGTCATTTTCAAATTAGAATAAGATGTCATTTTCACTCTAGAGTAAGATGTCATTGTCACTCTAGAGTAAGTTGTCATTTTCACTCTAGAGTAAGATGTCATTTTCACTCTAGAGTAAGATGTCATTTTCACTCTAGAGTTTGATGTCATTTTCACTCTAGAGTAAGATGTCAATTTCACTCTAGAGTAAGATGTGATTGTCACTCTAGAGTAAGATGTCATTTTCACTTTAGAGTAAGATGTCATTATCACTCTAGAGTAAGTTGTCAATTTCACTCTAGAGTAACATATCAATTTCACTCTAGATCAGTAAGTTGTCATTTTCACTCTAGAGTAAGATGTCATTTTCACTCTAGACTAAGATGTCATTGTCGCTCTAGAGTGAGATGTTATTGTCACTCTAGAGTAAGACGTTATTGTCACTCTAGAGTAAGACGTCATTGTCACTTTTGATTAAGGTGTTTTTGTCACTCTAGAGTAAGATGTCATTTTCACTCTAGAGTAAGATGTCAGTGTCACTCTAGAGTAAGATGTCATTATCACTCTAGAGTAAGATGTCATTTTCTTTCTAGAGTAAGATGTTATTGTCACTCTAGATTGAGATGTCATTGTCACTCTAGAGTAAGATGTCATTGTCACTCTAGAGTAAGATGTCATTGTCACTCTAGAGTAAGATGTCATTGTCACTCTTGAGTAAGATGTCATTGTCACTTTAGAGTAAGATGTCATTGTCACTCTAGAGTAAGATGTTATTGTCACTCTAGAGTAAGATGTTATTGTCACTCTAGAGTAAGATTTCATTGTCACTCTAGAGTAAGATGTCATTGTCACTCTAGAGTAAGATGTCATTGTCGCTCTAGAGTGAGATGTCATTGTCGCTCTAAATTAAGATGTTATTGTCACTGAAGAGTAAGATGTCATTGTCACTCTAGAGTAAGATGTCATTTATTATTTCTTCATGTTCTACATTTATTACTTTTCAGTTATATAACTAAGACAAGTAGATATGAACATACAGTTGTATGTCACACATGCTAAACAATATGTCACTCGCACCAAGACAGCACTTGCAGAGATTGCTTCAGAAAGATAGTGTCAACATTAAGGTATTAAAGAAATCAAATTTTAAAAAACCTCTTGTTAGCTGTAAAATGCATGAATCATCCATGGAAAATGTACGATCTGGCATTTTATTATGTCACCATGACAACAAGGATTAAAAGAAACATTATAGTTATTAATGGTATCATTTAACACATTTTATTTAATACATATCAAGCATCTTAAAAGCTTCTGACTATATAGACACTAATAAATAATTACTAAAATTAGAATATAAAAAAATCTTCTAATTTACAAGTCTCTGAAAAAGCTCATTTAAGGCATATTCTGGGTATTATATACAGACCTGTCAATCAATTAAACCTTTGACCTTGTCATCATTGTCCTTACAAATATATTTCTGTGGCCGTCTGTGGTAGTAAAAACAGAAGACACCCTGAAAGAACATGACACTTTTATTAAGAAGCAGTGTTGACTTGTCAGCCTCTTACTCAAACGTCCAGCAAAATCACATTGTTCTGAAAGTGTGAGATCTCACAATGATCAAATTGGCACCAACATAACTGAGTCACCAGAGGTCTTGCAACATTAGCTGAAATTGTTCCTTAAGTACATGATGGGTCCATTCCAACACATTTTTCAGAAAGTGTGCTGAGTAAAATGCCGTAAAAATGGATTAATTCGTGTCAAACATTAACACATTTTTTGAGCGAAAACATGCCATATGATCATCTTCACATCTTTAAATGCTTGAAACGTCCCCTAATCTATAATTAAGAATGAGGCTAAAATATGCACATTGTATTAAATCACTAAAATATATTTACAATATATTCAATTGTTTAAATATGCACTTCGTATTAAATCTTTCATCAAATATGCATGCTCAGAGTTGCCAAATATTGGAAAATTAGTTTTGAAAAAATGTCATATCCCTAAGCCAAGGTTAATTGCCCAAAACTGCAGTGAAGTCACTGGGAGAAAGAATTTAATTTACAGAATTTGACCACAATATTTAACACACATTTTAACAGATTCTATTGTACACAAATATGAATATAATCAATGTTAGAGTCTTAAATTTAAATCTAATCAAAAGACTGAGCACATGTCATGAGCCTAGAGAAAGTAATTGAATTTGGAATCAATTAAACAATTTCATCGGTATAACTCGGAGTTAGATCATGTGACAATTCCTCTGATGAATAGATCATTGGAAAATAAATTACGTCACATGTTTACATGAAATGCTCAATCTCAGGAAGTCACAGAAATGAGACACGAACATTTGCCACATTGGCACCAAAATGGCATTGAGAATTTTAATTGAAAAGAAATTGTAACATGCAAAAGGAGAGTGTTAAACAATCTCCGACGTGATTCATCAATATGCCATGAGTTCAGGGGGGAGATTTTAAGTTCCGAAAAATGTCTAAAATTACGTCTAGTCTTCAAACTTTACAACTTCATTGTTAAATTAATTTCTAAAGCTTCTCCTTTAATTGTACTGCTGCACAAAAGGTAATTTTTTTTGCATCAGTGAGTTCTATATTAGGGAAACACACTAGGTGTTCTCGGGTAAAATGTTACAAGTGTTTTTATCCTCCAAGTACAATTGTTCTAAGATAAAGGTTACTACATTTCATATATTACATTTTGAAATATATAGTCTTTAATTGTTGCCAATTTAAGATACTGAACAATTATAGCAAGTGGTCAATCTTCATTAGCCAAGGTCTGTTGATTTCCGACATGTCTACACAGTGAATTCAATGGCAGATTCAGCATTAAAATTTGTTCTATTTTGTCTAAAATTTGAGTGGATCTAAAATTTCTCATTAAGCCATAAAAACAATCCATTCATATACATTGAGGACTTCTGGTGCATCTTAATTTGACGCTGAATCCAAGATAAAAACTGAGACATTTAAAAGAGAAGGTAGATTTGTTTGTTGGCGGGAATAGACACTGCTGTTTTTGCAATGAAAACATACACGTGAAGCTTTGAATGTCAAAGACCTGTGAGTTAGAAGAAAGTTAGGAAAATTGGATGACCATGCATGAAGGTTTGTCATGTTATGTATGTAATGCTTCAGTCTCTTAACAGAATCGATACTCACAAGACTTTGTTTAAAGAACGATTTCTGAAACTCATTCTGCTAAGGTCTGTGTGTAACATAGTGGCAATAAACAGACCTTGGCAAGCAAAAATGCTAGGGGCCAAGCATTAACGTTGTAGACATCACTGTGTCCCACATTTTTAAGGAGTGAAACTCTCTCTGTTTTAAATAAGAAATTTTAAAACCAATTTTGTGTTGATGAATGGTTTATAACATGTCATAAAACAAGAATAAAAATTTACAAAAAAATTAACATAAAGTTATAAATCATTGACAAATCTATACCAATTGGTAACTTAAATGGTCACAATCCTCAAATCATTCATATTCACAATCAATGTGTTCCCCTTTTCCCTTTGTTGATTTCTATGACACAATCTGTCATTTGACCATCCTCCATTTTGGTCATTTTATTTTTTTCATTTTTTTTTTTAAATTAATTTTGGGCCTTATCAATATCTTAAAATTAAAATATTTTATTTCTTATATTTTTCATATACAATGCAGCTTTAAAATACCTTAACTTTTCAGTTGAATTCAAAGTAGCATTGCAAACTTAACACAAACACTTCAATGATCCAATATTATTTCAGTTCAATGTGATAGCTTTTCAATAGAATATCACTTTTGAATTTGAAAAAAAAGTTTCCAACATTTATCTGATGGCAGCTATTAATTGTTCAGGCTTCTGGGTAACAAAGATGTCAAAACATGTCATTTAGTTTGTTTAAATTAAAGACATGTTCAGAAAAGGTTATCTGGATATATAATTTTTTTTAAATTTAATTGCTATTAGGGAGATTTATAAACTCAAATATATGCACTTTGGATCTTATTGAAACAGCTCAATAATAATATTCCCGACGTATATTCAAATTATACTAACAGCAAGTTCAAAACAAACTTTCCAATAAGAGATCCCCGCAACAAGCCAACGTATTAACAACAATTCTTGCTTCGAGAAATGGCCATTAATTCTAATATCGTACAATTTAGTGTACAGATAAATTTTACTGTCTTTGTCTTTGAACATATTTATTCCTATTTAAATTTTCCTGTAGAGTTAAATGAAAATAAACTTTGGTTTTAGCGTTTCGTAAGCATTCCAGGCGCCATGGCTGGGATGCCTAAACTAAGTTTGCTTGAACATTATTTTTAGTTAGTGAATGCTTATTAACATAAGTAATAATGATTTATGTAAGTGTTATGTAACTGTGTTGATCAAGATATCAGTATAACATTTCAATGCATGTCTCTACGGTGCTTATATACTTATTCAGATTTCTATTATCATATTTTTGTTTAATGTCACACTGATCATACATATAGATCACACTGGCCTTAAATATAATACTATTTATCCTTTTACATGATTATTGCACAGTTATTCTTCAACAGAGCTCTAGTACAATGATTATGATACATACACAAAGAAGATTATTTTGTTGTTGGTATATGAATGTAAACTGACAGGACAGAAGTACAAACCAGTGTGATTCAGTTTTTATTACATACCTCCCTCATAAATCAATGACATAATTCTGAACATAAACATATCCCTAATTTTATAAACAACTGCTAGTTTGCTTGATGATGTTCAACTACAGGTTGAAAGCTTGTGGTTATATTAGAGAAACAACATTATTTTTTCTTAACTGTGTGAAGATCATATCACTGCATGACAATATGTAATATGTAATATTTCTAAAAACCACAATGTAACAGCAGTATTGAATGACTCTGTCCCATTTTCACAGAAGTAATAACATACAACTCTGAACCCTATCATGGCCTATAATCAGCACAAGTAAAGGAAAATGAAAAACATACACCACTCAGTGTAATTTGATTCATCGGTCAGTTACATGAATTCTGGACATCTTGTCAATCATGCCCTAATGTTACCGTTTCTACTTTAGGCATCATCCCTATTGATTACCCTAATTGCTTCTCAAGGTTTAAAAGAGTACCTGCAGACAATAGTGGAAAATGCCATTACACTGATAAAGTATTTTCTTGGCGATGATAAATGCAGGGCTTTCTTCTCCCTGTGAGGAGAGTTCACAATCATGCCTTCTTTACATTGGGTTATAACAAATTGTACGCATCACAAGCTTAAAGTCCATCTTGACTTATTGATAAATTTACCATCATACAACTGACCGTTGGTCATTAATTGCTAATACTGACCAAACCTAATAAATCCATGTTTCGTCAGAGAGTCTAGTCAATCATGCCTGGACAGCCATCTAACAAATTGATAGAATCGTAAGAATTGCAAAGCAATGCAAACAGGAATGTAACATGTCATTTATTATATCAGTACAATGTACAGATAACAACACACATTCAATATCTGTATGATAGATGAAGCTGAGAAAGTACACACAAGAGGCCTATTGGGTCTAAACATCAATCTGGATGGAACAGGCCTATTATAAATTTATTTTTTGGCATTTGAATAATTAGATTCTCTCTTAAATTTGGTCAAACTCTTCCCCCTCATTGGCCCCAAGTTGAGCCCAACTTGAAGCTGAACCCAATCATTTGAACAAATCTGAATCTTTTTCACCCAGGGATGTTACTTCCAAATTTGGTTGAAATTGGTCAAGCGATCTTTGTGAAGGGTTGATAATGTCCAATTGTGACCCTAAAACATAAAATACAATTTTTGTCGTTAGGTTAAACATTTGATATGCCTAAGGTTAACTTGTACATCTACAAGTATTAAGCTCAATGCCATCTTGTTTATAAGAAACTCTTTTCTTTTAATTTTGCCTATTTTCTCCATTTTGGGTCCCCAGTGGTGTCCCCTGGACACCCATCCCCATCATTTGAACGGATCTGAATACTCTGCACCTATGGATTCTTCCTACTAGGTTTGGATGAAACTGGTCTAATGTCAAATGGTCAAAAATGTGAAAAATTACTATGTTTGCTTGTGTTTACCTTTGACCCCAAAAAGCCTAACCTTATACTTTTAACCCCAGGTTAGGCCTTTAACAAACTTGGTTCTTCGTGTACCAAGATTACTACACCTGCAAGCATTAAACTTGAGGCCTTCTAGTTTATTAGAAGATTTTTTAAACTTGGTCAAATTTCCCTCATTTTTGGCCCCTTTGTGGTGCCCCCTGGAAGATGAAGATGAAGAAAGGCAAATGGAATTGGACATGATTTGCCTCGGGTGAAATTTTTTCATATCTTCCTGAAAACAGGGCAGTAAATGTAAAATATAAACACTTCAACAACCGTTTTGAATCTTTATATTAAACACTATCTAATTTTAATGAGAGCGTACATAAAGATTTCTTGGAGAGGAACACTATTTAATTATTTTATTGAGCACATATGTAAAGATCTATCCTATTTTTGTTTAAAAATAGGAAGCCAGGTTAAAACCTTTTGATCAGTCCATTAAAACCTTGTTGTTATATATGAAGATGGTTATCTCTTTAACCCTATGTTGTTATAAAAGTCTTGTATCAACCAATATTGATATACCATATGTCATTTTCCCCTTCAAAAGGCCATCGCAAATATTGATGGAAGGTCAGGATAGGTCGCGTGCATCCTTCACATTCACATCCCACCACAAGTCTGCAGGGTAAAACAGCAATAACCAATTCACATTGAACTACCCTATAAACTCTCAACTAGCAATAATTACTTTCAGATCTTGTCAACACGTGGCCAACTATAGCTGTGTTTACATTATTGACCTAATTTGTCCTGTAGAAAGAATTGATCTAGCTCCTACATTACATGACTGTATGTGTAAATATGAAGCTGTTTACATAGGGAAACTGACCCTCGACAGGTCTTTAACTGTCCATTGTCCACTAGATTTCTATGGACAGCTTTGTGAAAGAGTGGAAACATGACCTCACATCAGGTCAATAGCTCACCATATAACCTAATATGTACTTAAATTATCAACTAATGTTACAACAAAAACATCCTTTTCTTAATCATTCTTGACCACTTGACCAGTGTCCAAGGTAGGACCAGTCACTTAACTGAAAAGAAAACATGTGTCCAGATAAAATAAACCTGGGCCAATGACCAATGTATTTGTTATTGATATTAACAAAATATTATCATGTCACACCCATCACCAGCTGTGCTCCTGTATTTCACAGTAAAATCAAAAACATCTAGCTGGGTACTATTGACAATAATTTGCTGTCTTTTATACAGACATAAAATACACATAAAAATTTTCTGGTTAAGTTATAGTTGCCAACTCTCCCTATTTAGGTGGTAGTCTCCCTATTTTTCACACACAATTTTCGCTTTTGACATCAGCTTAATCCCTAAACCTTGCTTATCAACTTGCTTTAACTTAGTGTAGTGCAAAGAACGGCTAAAATGAGGCATTTAACACTACTTCTTTGTCATATAGGGCATGGTATATTGATGTTAAAGACATTTTAAGATTTTGCTACACATTTTCTCCCCCATGAAAATTTCAAAACGTTGGCAAGTATGTTAAGTATCTCCATTTAGTTTTTGCTTTTTTTTTTAATTCTCATTAGATAAGTATTAATTCTCATGAAAATTAATATATTAATCAGGATAGCCTATAATTTCAGAAAAGTGAGATAGAATTTGAGAAAAAAAAGTAAGTTTTTGGGATCAAATCAGTAAAATTTATTCAAAAAGTTAATTCATTTACTGTAAAAGTATATTATTCACATGCAGTTTCACTAAAGCTCATTACTTTAGCCTTTCTACTGAAAGGTATTCAAGAGATTGATGTGATGAAATAACTCCTTATAGACTGATATCATGATCTGTGAACAAGACTTCACTGTGGATTAATTTTGGTAAAACACATTCTTGGTATGGTACTGAACATGCAGGCATTTCAGCAGACAACTCTTCAACACCCAAAACAAATATCATCATTCATTTTTCATGTCACTTTGTGGTCGCCTGTCGAAACCAAAGAGAATTTTTGAAACACTGACAACCCATCAATGCTGATAGCAGAAAATAATCAACATTAAACAAGAGACAATCCAATTTCCCTGTTATAGTCTGCAGTCAGAATTTGATGAAATACAATAAAACTACATGGAGCACGTCAATCTGACTTTAGTGTAAAACCTTTTATGTTATGCAGTTTAAAAATGGATGAATTTTTCAAGAAAACACACATCTTATCTGTATATCAATATCAAAATAGCATATTTATGTTGTAATTATCATCATGACTATCAATATAGGTTTTAACACTCCCTCTGGAAACATGGCACAAAGCACCTCCTTGCTAAGTTATTAACATTCTCATTGGAGAAGTCTCCTAAAATAAAAGGATTGACTAATAAGGGAAGCATCCGAACCTTGTCAAATAAACACTAACATGTATTAGCTTGTCATGACATTAATAAATAATCAGTGTGTGGTATTATATTTACTGCTTTGTCACGTATAATAAGAGATAATTACATATGTTTTTCCATATCATCCCTAAATGGTTTCATCTGAGACCCCTATATCAGCCCGACGGCCAATACCCCAAAAGGTAAATATATTAACACATGTGTACCCAGTAATTATCTTTTTATTACATGTAGCCCACTTCTTTATCCCTACCAGACAACCATGGCTGATATTCTGTTATCGCCGTACAAAGTCATGCACCCGATGCCCAAATTGACACTGGTAATCCATATAAGGCCAGCACCAAAATGGGTTATCAGTCAGGTTTGTGAAATTAGTTATATATGAACTTGCTGTGAAAATAGAAAATATAAAACACATATATCAAGATAGGATATGTGATAATCAGAGATTACAGTATGTGTTTTTCAATCATAATCTGCACTAATCTTAAGATTTTCCCTATAAATATGAAATTTCACACTAATTTTTACAATTAATGTCATTCACTTTCATGGTTAATGATTATATGTAATTATAACTCTTTAAGAATAAAATTGGATTATATGTAAATATCGAAAATAACTATACATGTACTAGATATGGTTTACAAAGATGTTTCATCAATTATTATAATAAAACACAAATGAAGGAAGAGCTTTCAAGTAACACCATGCGGTCAACTTGGAACAATCGGCCACAGTTCTGATGAAATAGATGCAATGAAACTCAGTGCATGACTACCACAATGAACTTGTATGAAGGCTCCAATCGAGGATCTTCAGCAATTGATAAAATTGGTTTAGTTTCGGTTGGCACCTCAAACAAACAAGCGAATCCAGTCTATCTCATTTTTTTGCAAACCCAGCAAACAAACGAGACAATTCATTCCATCAGAGTCAAAAAGACAGGATGAGAACAAACACGCCAAACGAGACTGCAGTACGGCAGCATTCATTTACAAACTTGGATCATGACAGCGAATGTTTATCTCTTTTTTTCTCATTCCCATGGGAATACACTGATGTATACGAGATTTAGAAAATCAAATTTCCCTCCTCTTCACTATAATCATTGGTGATTGTTAGATAAGAACAACAGCTCTCTTGGTGTTCCTTCTACTAGTCACAAGGGACAAAACATTGTCAAGTATAAAGGAGAAATTTCATTTTCCTTCTACCCTTGCATCAACAATGAAGTTGATTGGTCATTGTAACAGTGTTTCCATAGAGTACCTTTTTCCATCCTTTGGGTTTACAGCTCGCAGATTTCAATACAAAATCAAATTTGAGCCAACTGTTTTATACAAGGTTTACAGTTTTGGTTAACTTGATATACTGTCTGTGAGTAATTACATTAAAGTGATCAGTTTATGTCTAGTGGTATCACAGTGGACATTAATCAGTGAAATATAGCCAGACTCTAGCACCTCCACAAACACCCAGTCTGACCCAAGCAACCCTCATCCACACCTTAGTTCACGATTATTTCTCTCTGTGTATAAAGACCTATGACTGTGTACGACATTTCATCTAGCACACCTACTAAAAAACTATTGATTATAGATTTTAAACAAAGATTTGTATTTAAATTACAAAATATACTGGAGTAATTCATCGGCGCCATAAAGGTACCTTTCTCTTTTTCTGGCAGTGGGGAACCAATAAAATTATGTCTTAATAACATTGAAGATCTCTGAAATTGAACTTAGCCTGTAATTGCCTCAAAACGTTTTATGCATTAATTGATAACCTTTGCGTTCCCTTAATGTTTGATACATCACCACACAAGACATAAAACTTCCCGATTCTGTTAAAACATATTTACAAATCTACTTAGTGTCTTTACAATGACTTCCGATGATGAAAATGATAAAATACTAATTTGACTTTAATCATATGGCCAAACAAACCAACATATCTATCACTCTCAACAAAACTCAAGCTCCACATGTATGGCACCAAAAATACAAAATAAACAGTGAAAACTACTCACTGAATTGAATTGTCAATGTTTTGGTTGAGCCTATCTCTTTATGTGTTGTCTTAACTCTTTAAACCTCCATTACTTGGTTTCTATGTGTCACTTAAGAAATGAAAAAAGATTCATGCAGGAAGAGTTCTACAGTAAATACAGCTTTTGTTAATTAGGCCAAATACTGATTATACTTTGTGGTTGCAAGCACTTTTACAAGGTTCACAATCCAGGCTCAAAGAATTAAACCATCAAATATACCATCACTCCTTAACATGCAACATGAAATGTAATACAGTGATTTGCACATGACATGGTGCTTAAAGAGTGCTGAAATCAAATACTGTCTATCAGAGGTCCAAGTCCAAGGTTGATATAAATTTTGTATACTTTATCAATCAATAACTAGAGCTGTCGCCATGATGGCTGACTAATACCCCTGCTTCTGCCAAGTTATGTTTTTTTAAGAGTTATACTTCAATGAAATTAAAATGCTTCTGCACAGGAGTTGCACGGACAAGTATTTCGCACAAAGGGGCATAACTCCATCAAAAAGGGCCGAAATCCCAAATCAAAATGCCAGTGCACAACTACACAAGATACCGATCATTCATGCAAAGTTTCAATGAAATCCACCTGTTAGT
>JAUMGZ010223324.1:0-21708 GCA_032359645.1 Pododesmus macrochisma
AAACATTGAGATGTATATGTACTGCTACTTATTGACTTAATTAACCATTGACTGCCTGCAATACAATAGGATGTTAGTTTCTTCCATACTTTTATTGTACAACCCAAGTCTGATTTTTGACACCTTATATTCTATGTCTTTAATGATATTAAAAGCAAGATCACACTAAACAAGAGGCACAATGGAGCTGGATGTACTCACCGATACAGGGCTGCAGCCTGGGGAAAACAGGGAGGGGGAAACATTTTTTCTACCACACACATATATATTTGCCGGGAATTTTGTCATAGAAAAAAAAGGAAAAATTGCACAATTTCAGGGGGAATTGCCCTCCCCAGACTACAGCCCTGTTATAACATACCTGTTATTCAGCTTGCATTTAATGAAATTTACTCCTATTATCCATCAACAATGATTATGAAAGAGATGCTGTTTTTGCAAATTTTCATAAAAATCTGACGAAAGGTTTTTTTTATTAGAAGTTGACAAATGTCTAAGCCAATCAAAGACTGTCGTGGCCATATTGGAAAGGGTTTTGAAATGTCCGATACAGTTTTAAAAAAGGACCATACAAGGAACTTCTACATACAATGTAGTTCTTGAAAAGAAGTAAAAACGGTTTTGGCCTTTCAAAGGTCTAATGGCAGCCAATTAACAGTTGATGTTCAGCAACATCAGACATATTTCAAAAAGGAGACCAACTGAGAAACATCCACATCATGCTTTGTCAAGATATTGCCCTAACATAAATTCTTTTAGAAGTCAAAAATGTTTAAGTTATAGACAGAATGCAGTAAGCAATTTTTATAGCTCATCAAGACACAATTTGTGTCAGATGAGCTAAAAATGTACTTGCATATGGTTTGAAGCAATTCAACCAACTAACAATTTGTGATCAATAAATATACTTCTCCCACACAAGAAGGAACATAAAGGTTATCTTTTGAGCTGATACAGATATATAAAGCTGTCACCTCAATAACAAGCTACTTTTAGCAGAAAAACTACAAGTACAAGTCAATCACTAGAAAGCTAGTATGTAGTGGTTTACACATATATAATTATATACACATACTACATATTTACTTTCAACTCCAGCCAAGTCTACAGGAAACTAATTGTGACATCCCACCCACACAAACAGGAAACAGTTTTTTGAAAGGCGTTGTATTAACGACAGAGTTTATTTAAAAAAGGAAGTGTTTTATTTAAAGAATCCCCTTCTTATTTGTAATAAACAAAGAACACTTTAGTAATTGAGCTTTATGACTAACCTATTGTAAGTGGAATTTCAAAGGGAAATGTATGACAAATCATATTATCTAACTGATTTACAGTGACTGAAAAACTGCATATCACATGACAACACCACATGACAATATCACATGACAATATCACATGACAAACGCACAATAGAAAAGATATCTACTGAAACAACCCAATTGACTGACTCTGTCTTCACCCGAACCAACTCTATCATCTAGCCTTGAATGGCAAACAAGGCAACGATAAGTACTGTCCTTCATATACCACTTTGTAAGATCAGTTATCAAAATTGCAAAGAGAGGTTAGGACGTTAAATAGATACAATCCTTTCTTGTCGGTAAATCAACTGTGACTGTTGGTCTTTGTGTAGGTTCTATATAGTTACATCACAGACAAAACACATATTTCACGTGACTGTTAATTAAATATGTAACGCGATGGTAAGAAGTCAGCGTGAGTTACATTAATATTACACATTTCACTGATACAGGAGAGGTAACGAAATAGGTATAAAAACTCTATCTTCTTACATGTACATTACATACAAACTTGACAGGTTTAATGCCTTCTCATTCATCAACTCATGATCTGACCTACATTCACATATCTGACTGCCTTGTAAATTTTTGTTGCCATCGTCTGGTACCATCTTCTTTATATGAAATGCGGCAAAATACTTAAAATACAAGATGATCATTGGTGTGTGTCAACTGTGTCCGGCCCTCTCTCTTACCGCCCTTCAGAGTGGGTGTCACATTACCAGTGATCCAGTCCCTATAATCTGATACTCTTCCCTAAATGCCGTCACCGGGTCCCTCAGTGCAGTCTCGCTCGATCTTGCCAACATACTCCATCTCAACTTATTACACACAAAATGCAAGGAAGAAAAAATGACAAGGCAATGATTTGTACGCTTCGGCTGAAGTCTGGTGAAGACAAATTGAGTTTTAGGTACCACTAACTATATGCTTACATATGTAAATGTAAATATAGAAAGTGCTAACCTACAACTTTATCTAAAGCAAGGGCCAAGCTGTTTAATATATCATATCAGAAAATGGGCGTGTCTGTCCCAACTCCCTTTGTTAATAGCTCGATGTTACACGAACAAAAACTATCAGTGTTTTAAATCTTTAGGAAATACTTAAATAGCACAAACAAATTTTGTATTTAAAATACTTAAAATGAAGTTGTTTGGAATAAGTGTTGTAATTTGAGGCTAATCTTAAATTTAAAAAAAATGTAATTTATACAACATATATTTAAAGTAATAGCTGTATTAGTTTTAATAACTAAAATCGAATTTATTAAAAAGGTTTATTAAAAACAATGATTTGAGGAAGGTGAAACAGTCTAGTTTCAGTGTAAGCTTTATTTGACTTTTATGTGTAACCACATTATATATTGGTGTAAGTAACTATGTGTGTCTATAGTTCTATATAGCCAGTATAAATCTTTTTACATTGGCTGTAATCAATTATGCAATACACTAAAAGGTCACCCTAGGTTTGTGTAGACACTGCAAGTGGATTACGTAACATGATGTAAATTCACCTCAAGCGGGATTAGTGCATCACATATTGTAACCAAAACACATCATATATACAGGTGCAAGAACTGTGTACACACAATGTACATTACACATTCCACATACATAACAATTACCAGAAATACCTGTCAATCACTACCGGCAACACTGTAAACGACTTTTCAAATGTGGGCTAGATGTTCCTTCGCTGCACAGGTGTAAAATGTGACATCATAATCACAGGTATAAAAATTTTGAAATCTTTTTCCCTCAAGATGTTCTTTTGCTCACAATCTTGCATAAAGATCTTCTTTAGAAATAATGATAGTATTGTGAGGCAGTCAATAACTGTTTTATTACTTCATATTAAAATATTTACGCATTAAAGAAGCAATTACATGTTTTAATGTTTTGAAAAAATATTAGCAAAATCTTAGAGGCAATCAATAACTGTTTTATTATATCATATTAAATAACAGCAAAGGAGCCATTTAACATTTTGATGTTTGTTAAATAAAAGTATATATATATATATAATTTTATCTTTATTTGCATAAAACTATCAATAATATGTTACATATACAGTATATGTCACATCAGTAACTAATGTCAGCTCAACCAAATCTATTCCAAGTCAGTTTACAAGTTACAGGTAATAATATATGTAGCATGCACAATGGCAAGTTATTCTGATGAATCAATTAACCTCATTTGTAGTTTGAAATATTAATTAACAAGCTGTAATATATATCGTGACTCGTCTATCACATGTTGATAGATCATCCTCGTACACAGAATACTTAGGTCATGTAACTGTGTCTGGGGCTCTCAACCCATATCATACATACATAGCCTTGTGAATTTTATTCAATTATTAATCCAGAGTTGAAATGACATTGTCTTGTCATTGAACATTAAAACTGATGAAAGGTCCTAATTCCTGATTCTTAACGGCTTGTCATTACTGCTGTCTTACCTGTACAGGTAAACTGATATACCTGTCATTACATAGGTAATCAACATCTCTGTGTATGTTATACCATCACCTTGTTACTGGCTGAGACATGCACATTATCTGTAACCTAGATCAATAGTCTAGATTCCTATATATACATCCAAATTGTACACAGGTGTGTAATGTTGGATTAATTGCAGGTATCAATTTTTGGAATTTGATGGTTTTTGCACTAATTAAATGAATGAATTAAAATTTGTTTTATCTAAAAATTTTCCTTAAGAAGTTATGGGGGTATAAAGCTTCCCTTTTTATACTATATTTCATATGCTATAAAATATGTTCTTATCTTTTTCATTTTTCAGATTTTGTACAAAGTTTACAAATTATCAGAGTAAATTTAACCATTACAACTGTATAATTTCAGTAATTATGGTTTAATAGCATATATAAAGTTGGGAATTTTAATGTTGATTGTAACTATTTTTTGCACTTCTTTCTCGATCTATTGTATTCTGTGATGTAAAGGTACATCTTTATAAGGTAACATTTCTATATATAGTGTGCACTAAGTATTAATTACTTCTAAATACTGCCAATTATCGGGTCAAGATCACCCTTAACCTGGCACAGTACAGTATCTGACATGTGTTATACAACAGGGATATCATCCTCTCTAATCACAACTGTCCAAATTTACTATGGTCAAGCAAAGTCACTAAATGACCTCAAATTGACCAAGGCACTGGCCTAGAAGTCGTGTCCTACCTGACTATTAAATTGATTTCCATGACAACCTAACAAAGCATGGACAACAAGTTATGTCATTTTTACTGATCACAGCAGAGTGTATGTACATTACAAGATAAGTAGGTAAATATTTTACCTACAGTGTATAGAGAAGCCAGGTATGTATGGTCTGGCTTGTAGATTAAGTTAACCCCAACAGCAACTAGACACCTTGAGTTTGAGTTAAACACAGATGATATGTTAGAATGATAGTTTTAATGACAGTTATATACACTTCATTACAGGTAGTACAGGGTAGTCATTTAATAAGCGAGATTCTACTAATATCTTGAATTCTGTCTGATCACGTCTGCATGGTCGACCTGTAACAGTGGAATCAATTTGTCGTGTTTATCAACCAGTAAATATTTAAACAAACAGGTAAAATCCTCTTAATCTTTAGCGAACTTTAAAGTTTAAAATACTTTATTATACATTTTGCTTTCATTTCAATTGTACTCATACAATAGACAGATTCTCATATATAAATAGCAAAAACAAATAACAGTTAAAATATCTATACTATATTGATGTGTTTGGCTATGCAGGATATAGAATCATTGTAACAATGCCTTAATAGAATTACATGAAAACCATATCAACAGAATAGCAAGAACTAGTGATGAACTTTGACCCCAAAACATGTAAATCTTAAGTTGACCAAAAGGTCACACCTGACACCAACTTGGTTCTTCATGCCCCAAGGTTACTGCATACACACTAGTGTCAACTAGGCCTTCTAGTTTATTAGTAGATTTTCAACAATTCTGACAATTTCCCCCTTTTTGACCTCCTAGTGATTCTCCTAGGGGTGGAGACGCCCTTTTGGTGCAAATATGAATCTCCAAGGATGCATCTCATGAAGTTTTGTTGAAATTGGTCAAGATGCTTGGGAGATTACCTTTGCAATTTAATTTTTATAGATGTAGAATTTTCAGAAATATAATATTTTGTTTAAGTGGGGGTTCTGTATATATATATATGCATCCTAACAAGTATTAGTCAGTATTCTATGTGGTATGGCATGTTTGTGAGGTAGCACTATAAAAACATCACTAAAGACCCCATGTTTTAATAGGAACTGAAATCAATTTTAAAACACCTTGATTGCTTGGTACTTTCTACTCTGTTGACCATACCAATGTGATTCAAAGAGTCTCTACTAAGTCTCAATAGACAAACAAAAACATAAAAATCTCCACCTTGTTAAAAAAAATATCTACTTAAGATTACATTGACCTATCACGTTCCAGATCATTAACCTGAAGACATTGTTGTTGCACTTTACTTTAGAATGTGTCGGTCGATCACATCCGATTTAAAAAATCAAAGATATTTCGATTGTTAAGCCTGTGATCACTTTATAAGCTAGAGAGATGAGTAACATGAAATATACAGTCATATTAAGTAGCCAGTAAAATTATGGGTGCATTGCTCTGCAAAAATACTTTTTCATAGCTATTATTATTTTCACGACTTTTATTGACAATTTAGTCACACACTTGATAATCCTCCAATCTATTTAAACCTGTTTAGCTGTCAATGGGAGCTGATCACATTCGTAATTACTACACTGGACAGTGGTCAATAGTGGTCAAGCAGTGGATATGACCACAAAACTGGCAATCTGTCATCTGGACGATGTATAAATAGAAATGTTTCCTATTGCCCCGGAGGGCCAAACTTATTGACTTTCTACACAGAAATTAATGATAGGACAATGTTACAGTGCGTTTTATACTCTACCTTGATAAATACACACTGTCTGCTTCAAGGTAGAGAAGTAGGTATTTACGGGATGTAGTATTTATTAATTCACATGTCCTGAGTGGTAAACTATCTATGAATGATATTACTGTATAATGTAGTCCGTCTTCTTCAGATCACTGATAATGGAATATTACACAAATCTTATCACATGTCTAAGACAATTTTTTAAATGCATACATATAATATTGGGCAGACCAGACCATTTCAAATTACACTTATTGCTCATTGCACAGCAGCCTAACTTTTCAATCCCCTTCGAGTAATCTTCTTGCTCCTGGCTAAACACCCAGCATTCAAGGTAGAAGGGCTGGTTGATGCAGTGTCAGGATAATGTGACAGTGAAGTATTATGTCACTTTCAGTGCAGCATGATATTCCAGAGAGTCAGCACTATAAAGTGGCCATCAATGTGTATTGTCATAAACAGAGACCTGGCTATGACCTAGGCATGAGTTGAAAGGATGCTAAACCCCAACAAAACTTTGTCTGCTTCTTCTATATTCTATAAATCCTAATCAAAATCTCTCCATTTCTCCCCTACTTCTTTCCCTCAATCTCACGTTTGCATAACTTTATAAACATGGTTTCTTTTGGAGAAAAAAACCCAGTTATTGTGCATTAAGAAAAACTTAAGGTACATGTATTCTTTACACATAAAAGCATCTTGTATTTATTACTAATATTTACAACTAAATTGTTAACAGTATCCTATACAAATGGTAGATATATAACTCTATTGTTCAAGCTGGGTGAGAAGTCAAACACTGAGAGCACTTGATTTTTGATAGTTAGCCAAGGTGTTAAGTTTTATACAGGTAAAGCACTGGTTTAAACTCCAAATACAAGATACAAATGGGATTCAAGTTAACGCCTATGTTTGTTCACATTTGTGAAATTATTTACTCAGAGGAGAAAAAATTTGTTATAAATTTTCTTAGGAGTACGCTCCGCTGACAATCACTATCCTGACAAATTGCATGTTGAATGGTATCCTGTGCTGATAAAATGGTCTGTTAGGAGACATGTTTTTATGTACATAGTGAAATCATGGATAAGGATATTTACCGAAAAACTTTGCAATTTTCTTAACAATGATCAGTATATAATTTGACATGAAGTCCCCTTCATACACTTTTAATGTTTTGCAAGGTTAATTAATTTTATTCACTAGTTTCAATTCCATGCCCCAGAATTTCTTTTTGCAACATTGAAGTGTATCGACTGGTATTTAATTTATACAGCATTAAACTCACAAAAAAGTTTTCACACTTTGCACAAATTAAATCTCAATCTTTTACTTCAGAGACTTTTCACTGGGGTAAAAATAACAATGTTTTAATAGTTTACATTTACGGAGAGTTGTCTAAAATAACTAACAACTATTATAGAAAGGAAAAAGTAATTTCAAAAAGAGCCATTTCACATATTTGTGGGATGTGGGCTATAACCCTATTTCTAGGTAATAGAAGTGGGTGTGTCTCCAAAAATAATTTTATTTGGAAAACTGTGAATTGGCACCACACAACCGATCTTTTGGGAGTTGGCCAATCATTTTTAGATGGTTCAAGGTTAATTTATGTAACTTCCATTATCTAACAGGGATAAACATACAAGTACATAACATGTTATATATATTATATAAATTCATTCTTTCACAATATTAAGTACACTAAGTGTAGTCTGTTACCCGATAAGATCGAATTAAAATGTGTGCAGAAGCAGCTAATTAATATAAACATGCACAAATTTTTCCCGATTTATAGCGCACTCAAAGACAACATTACCTAATGAACAGAAGTAAAAAATTAAAACTTAATAATTCCCAGCGGCCTTCGGAAACAGTGTGCATAATATGTGAAACAATAGATCACAGATAAGATAATGTTTACTGCACAATTACAATCTAACAGGTACAACCACTATGCTGTCATGAATCAATACTATTTTCGGAATTAATTTTGAATTATTTATATAGGCCACGGTGCATAATATTTTATAATTATACATGTGAACAATGCACTCAGCGAGCATCCAACACCACAAAGAGATAGATTACCTGTAGATGATTGTGTTTATTCACGTATTGACGAGCGCAAATCATTTAATTTTGAAGGAATGTTAGAAAGTAAATAATATATACCTCATTGGGGCGTGTCGCGATGCATACCAGATTTTTTTTATGGACTGAATTAAATGGACAAAAGGTTTAAACATTATTACCCTAAAAAATTCCAGTTTGTCCACATTACAATACAACATTAGTTAGCTATTCACTGTCGACTTTTAAACATATATGGCGACATTTCTTATGATATAGCATCCACTTAAAGTTAAAAATGTGACCAGAGTTTTTGGAATTAAATTGAGACTCTTTGAATTAAAAGGACTACAAACCCATTCTCAGACTTAAACACAGAAATTGTACACACACAAATAATACACCCTCAATGAAAGTAAATGTTATCTATACAAAAGAGGTTTACAAATCTGTGGATGTTGTGTATTATATTAGCTTTTTCAACTGTATTGGTTACATGTGTGTTGTACTTGTTCATACTTGACAAAGGAGAATTGAGGTGAACATCTTTCATGCATCCACCCGAATTAAATTACGAAAATGTAATAATCCTTTTACCGCCTTGAACATCACGAAAAAAAGGAATCCTGTTTCAAATAAGCTGATCAGTATCAGAATTTTCTAATCTAATATTCATGCATTATTGAAATTTTTATAAATCAAAATTGTGTTGCCTTTTTTTGCATAGTAGGTACATATAATCCCAAAAGATACATACATTAATTATTTTAATTACAAACATTTGACATCTACATTGGAGTGGAATTTGTCAAGTTTTCCCATGTGAATTAATGCCTTTTTATTAAATTCAATGATAACTGGTGGGGAATACTTCTATATAAATCTACCTTGCTGCGGTTCAGTGCACGCACAACTTAATTGATTTGTAACAGCAAGGCCTGTTTATAAGTATTATATATACATATATATATATATATACATGCATGACATTCATGTTCTGATATCCATCTGTATACAGGTGAAATCATTTCAGTCTGTAGGCCCCTGTATCACAAACAATTGTAAGTCTTCGACTAGGAGGGATTGACTTAGGACTGCCCTAAGCATTTTTGTGAAATGGGGGGAAAACATCTAAAGAAAAAAGTTTGTAACTGAATTTTGTCTATTAAACCAGTAATTTTAAGTTCTGAAGAAATTCCTTAAAATTAACTTGTAAATGACACAGTGTAATCGATAAGTTATGTATTTATGACATGCAACAATAACAGTCATTCTTTATCCAGAAAATGAAAGACCAATATTAGATATTGATGTCCAGTAAGGAATTTATCAATAAGTACATTATGTTTTAGCTGAGGGACCCCCCCCCCCCCCCGAAAAAAAAGTCATATCATATAGGCAGAGAGTCTGGGGATTGGGGAGCCATACACTCGGCAGTCCTAGAAACATTTGCAGTCTTATACCCGGTATTTTGTCATGTCATTTGGGGGTATAATGCAGACAATTTAATTTTCATTAATAAGATGTTTTAAATACAAATTTGTGTATATATATATATATATATATATATATATATATATATATATATACGGTATATACAGGTAAGTATATTCAAAATATATTTTGTTTTATTCATAGATTATGCTAGCTATTTCAAAATTATTAATATGTATTACACAGCACAATCTTGACTTGTGCTAAGAGTGGAAGATTTCTGATTAGATAATTAACACACATATATTACTACAGCGATATCGATTACCACAATTTTAATCATTACTTAACAATCTTGACTTAAACTGACTGCAATCTGTTGATAAATAATTTAAGAACATGATTTGCAATTTCCCCTGGATTTTAACAAATTAATTGTTGTTTGACAATGAAATTTTTGCTATAGGAAACTGAAGTTTGAATTTAAATGACATATTAAAAGTAGGCCAAACATTTTTCAATCAATGTCCGATGTTCCATACAATGGCAAACAGACAGTTTAATGGCCAGGCTTAAGCTTACAGCAAATGAGCATTTAATAAAATCTTAATTCATTTAAGATGAACAATTTTGTAAATTGTATAAAACAGATTATTAAGATTACTTTCCAAAATGAGTTAGTCAACAAATATAAGTACTCAATTAATTTTTAGATCACGATTATGTTTACACTATATCTACACAATTGTATATACATACATATATATATATATTAATACACTTTCCTTTGTGCAGAGAGAAGCACTTCTTTGCAAAGCACAAGTCAGTGCTGCTAAAATGCAGACAGAAATATCTCAAATTGCTTAAATTACACAAAGATTAGCAGCTTAAAGTAACATATCAAGTTGCAATGTAGGCCACTACATTTTCACAACTTGAAAAAATATTTTTGAGGTTGACGCCAAGAAATTCTTTTTTTTTTCAAGCGCAAGCCTTGCATATGTGTCATCATTCGTGAGGCAATGAGGAAATGTTTGCATATCGTATATATGTCAAACATGGTAAAAGAGAAATCAACAAGCCACTGAATGTTACATGTGACCAAATAGTTTTGTAATTGTGCATTCCTGCTGACAAGCATTGATATACCATGAAGCTAAGCTATGCTAATGAACAACAGTACATTACAATCTTTGTAGATTTACGAGCTCACAATGTTATATTTGATAGCCCTTTATAATGGTTTGTTGGTGTGTGTTAATATAATTTAGTGTTTTTCTTTATTCACTTATTTATGGTCAGATATGCATGCAATGGTAATATCATATTACACTGAAGGTATGTGATATGTCATACTTCTATGCATGTTTGTTTGCCGTTGTGTTAAACCTCATTTGTATCTCTTTATGGTGCCGTTTCATAAAAACATCATGCCACAGACAGAGTAAACGATCAAAATGAACAGTTCTTCGTTTTCCCATGACGCTACATGCTACATTGTATATTATGCTGAAACCATCAAGATTTATTAAGTAATTTTAATGCATTTTTAAGAAACTTGAATTTTGCAAATACTACCTCACAATCATTTCCTAACTTATCAGTTTCTTAGATGCTCTTTATTAAACTCGAACAATCTCAACAGGGCTACCTCAGATTGATTTACATGAACTCAAGTTCAGAGTTTTAATCGGGTAAAAGATGTTTAAAAATATTAATTATGCCTTCAATTTAACTTCATTTAGGCTAATTCTTAGCTACATGTATCCAACAGAACTGAGGTTTATGCACTGCTATCTAACCACCATAGTAAATGTCTTTTTATTATAGTACAACTTTACCAGAAGATGGTTGAACTAATTAGCTATAACATTCTTAAGTTCTTAAGGTTGGTTTACAGTATAATTATTGAGGACAGATAGGCCAACCACTGTAAGAACAAATGTGTAAGGATCGGCTTGTGGTTTTTCTATAATTACAACAACACACTGACACTCACTCTAAATACTTGAACTGTTCTATTAACATAGA
This sequence comes from Pododesmus macrochisma, assembly GCA_032359645.1. Taxonomy (NCBI): domain Eukaryota; kingdom Metazoa; phylum Mollusca; class Bivalvia; order Pectinida; family Anomiidae; genus Pododesmus; species Pododesmus macrochisma. The sequence continues at coordinate 11,811 of JAUMGZ010223324.1, forward strand.
TTCAACAGCAAATTAAAGTATATTGCATTGCAGACTTAAAGATGGTTGACTGTGTTAATACAATGGTTTATTGTAACTTTGCTACTTTTCTTTTGTAATACTTTAATTTCCTCCTACAAGTAGATGAACACAATGTGGTAGGCTTAAAATTAACACAATTATTTTTTATATAAAATGACCAATGCTCAATTTTAGCATGGTGTCTGTTGCCAAATTCTATCACCTTAATTTCATATAAATTGTTTTGAGATACAATGTAAGTTGTTTAATTTGTGTTTAAGACATGTTTTTACTTTCATAACTATGAAATATTATAAGTTCTAACAGTTATAGAAATAAGGTAAGTAAAACAAAAATTTAGCATTCCAACATTCTGTACAGATCCAGCTGATTAAATTAAAGTGTAAAGATAAGATCAACCAATAATCAATTGATAGAATTAAGGATTGACCCAATTTTCTTTTAAAACTTCCCATCCTCCATATCCTAGAGAGTTCCATCATTACTTCTATTCACCATGTTTATTTACATACCTCAAAGTAAAGAATAATTGCAATTTACTCTCAAGAAATTTATAGTATCTGACAAAATGAAATCTGATCTATCTTCTAATGGTTGCCAGTCTTGCATCTTTCACCAAGCCATATAACTTCAATGTAAAGTGACCCTTTCTAACTAAACCAGCATGTCCATTAGTACCCCCAGAGGGGCCTATAGATCCTCCTCTGGTCACCCTGACCTCTGAATGTGATAGTAAAAGTTCACTGACAAGCAGATTATTCATAGTGCCTAATTTAATAATCACAGAAAAGTACATGTCAAGTGTAAGGGTTTTCTAAAATAATTTTTTTTTGAAAATGGTGTTTTGGTTTTGTTTGTAGTAAACATGATAACCATCACATTATTCCTGTATCAATTACAGCTATTTCCTGAAAGTACAATGATAAGACAATAACTTTGGTGAAATAATACATGGAATCAATAGATTATTAGTCTTCAAAATTTGGAAATAAGGTTAACATTGCCAAGTAATGATGTGGACAGGTGTATATGTATCACAAGAGAAAATAGATCGTTTCTACCAATAAACTATTTGGGATGGTTAATAAAGCCACATCAAGGTCTTGTACAGCATGTCACACATTTTGTTTCTTGGAAGATCATGGAAGTACTGGACTGTTGTCAGCTTTAGTGTTCTTTCATGTGGTTTTTGATTACATGTATAGTATTTTCCATTGCAATCTTATGTATGTTATATTTAGTATCCTATTTTATATTACTGATTTTCTTAAAACTCACTGCAGGTGTCTTGGTTCCATATTTTTTATATAAAAAGTCTGTTATTAAATATATGTGTATCTTGGTTACATATTTTTTTTATTAAAAGTCAGTTAAAACAATATCGGTATCTTGGTTACATATTTTCAAAAAATTAACATACATGCCTAATTGTTTCTAATTATAAAGCAAAAAAAAAAAACACAGGCAGTTTGTTGGGTATTAATCAGATCAGCTCTATATTACATTTGAACTCTCTGTGATGATTAAAGATAATGGAATAATGACAAAACTAGGGGACAAAATAATGAAAAGTGGTGTTACTTTTCGCATCAACTTGAAGACCTTTCAACATTAGATACAGCTCTTATAATGGCCATGAGGCACTGGTCAAATCACAAGATGGACATTTTATATGAAGTCATGAGAAGATGGTCCTGGTCACTGATATAAGATGAACACCACATATTCCTAATTGGTATTTTGTACATCTTGACAGCAAGTCTAATTTACTACTCATTGCTTCAAGGCTGACAGGCCATAACTGACCGATGCCAGTGATTGACCAGCGGTCAGTCTGGGATCCAGAATATAACTGAGGCAAGGCTAAAGGTGACTAAATACATAAATTATTACTGTGGTAATTGTCTGACCTATCTGTGTGGTTTGATACAGACACAAACTCTAGCAGTGTACATGTTATAATGGTCAGATATAAAATGATACAGGCCAACATCTTATCTACACCACAGATTAAATAACTAGCACTGAGTCTGTACTACATCAATTGTTATTGACCACTAAGAACCATTTAGATTGATCAAAGTCAAAATAAAAGTGTGTATACTTTTTTGGAATTTAAGAAGACAAAACTTACATTGGTACTGTAAGCTAATTGACTATTATAAATGAATTTTGATAGATCTCTAAAGGATATTCTCCCTAGTAATGTACTTTACTAGATAATAAAATATTGGACATCTTAACTTTTGAATTTTCAGATGATCACTGCATTTTCAATTCAATTTTAAGATACTAAAGGACTTATTTATATGCTGTTAAGATATGAAATCGAACATTAAATAAAAAAAAAACTATTTTACAATTAGAATTAGAGTAGTCTCCCCTGTCAGCAAAATTGTGAATAGGTTTCACAGAAACTAAAAATATTTGAAATCTTATAAACACTGTTGAGTTGTAGAGATTTTTTCATTCTGTACAAACAAATAATGAAAAGTCATTAGGATCTCAATGGTAATTGTTATTAAGAGGAGCATTAAGATTTAAGATTATTGTGATTATCTCTGTTATAAGATATCTTAATTAACTATAATAATAACAGGGAAAGGCTCGTAAATCTGTTATTGTTTTCGATACTTTCATTGTTTGTGAAATAATTGCCACACAAGCGCCAATTAAGAAAGGATAAGTCCATTTAATCTGACGTTGTCATGAACGTGTCGGAGTAGGCGAGTACGTCATCACTCTACCAATCCTAAAGCGTCCACATCTATGAAATCAATATCAAATCCATCGTGATTGTCTCTGATCTGATCGGGATCACTAGTAGGTGTTCATAGCATCACGGCTAATCAGACATTTGTTAATATTCATCCATAGATCACAAAAATATCACAACATCGGTTAATGAATGACAATTCAATTATGAGCCTCGCTAAGGTGACTTCAGACTTCATTCATACCAGCTCAGTATTATACGGCTAAACACAAATTGACTGCAAGCATACTGTTAGTTATGTGTAGAATAATCAGACAAATAACCCATTAACTTGTTGTTAATTTAACACATTATGTTATTTACGTTGTATGCTACTCAATTTATTTACAAAAGAAAACTGTATGGACTTGGTGTACATGTAGCATATAATATCATTTATATTATCGTTTATCTATATTAAAATGGGATTTTCCTTGTAAGAATGTTAACGTTGATGCTACAGATTGCCAGCTTATATAATTAGCAATTTTAATTTCAAACAAAAGAAGAATTTGTTATCTACAAAATGAAGAATAAAGAATATTGTTGGACAGCATTGTCAGGTACCAAGTGTAATTTATATAAATTAGGGTATTACACATATTATTCTTTAACATGTATCAACATTAATTATTTGTAAAATTTACAATATTTAACAGTTAGTTAAGTCGCTTTAGGTTTACAATTTCATTTCAAATTCTTAGTGTCCATTGATAAATGAATGATGAAATGTGTCAGTTTTGAGAATATGTCTTTTAATTACAAATATACAATATATCTTCAATTTACAAAACATGATGGATGGAGGAGTGACAGCAGACTAATTAGCTTGAGTTACAGGTATTTCATTATACCTTGTGTTATATATTTACTATTTATCCAAATTCAACATTGATGTAGAGACTTATAAAAACAACTTCAATAAATCAGTGTCTTCTTCAGCAATTAACATTAATAGTTCAATAGCAATTAAGCTGTAATTTCACAATAAATATGTACGTGTGCATGTCATTCCTTATATTCTATTCACTGATAGTTTGAAGATGTTTGTATTAATATATAGATATAGAATCTATATTGGGAAGATTTAAGTCCCAGGGTCAGTTTAACCCACAGGGGTAGGTACGCGCCTAGCCCCTTTGGTTTAACCCTGTGGTTTGTACATGTGCAATGTGTGTCTTGCACAGATTCATACCACAATATAATGTACATGATGTAATGAGATAAGATTTCAATTTTAATATATAATTTTTTTCTTTCTTTGAGTTTGCTATTCAACCATACATTGCACCGCTCTCGTTGTGTCATCTTTTTTCAATTCCCCCTCCAAGTACTAGTTTTCACTTCTTTTAGAAACATGGGACAATAATTTTTTATTATTTCAGTAATATTGGACAGACATAATTTGGAGAAGAAACAATGAAAAATACTGCCAAAAGTTGTGTATTTAAATTTTAGTGATCACCAAAAAAATGATAAACAATGTTTTCATTTGTTTACAACTGTATTGAAATGTATCAATAACTAATACTTTGTATAACATTATCGACACAATTAAAAGTGCTATCTAGCAAATGTAAAAAAAAAAACCTTATCAAATATAAAATCAGACCAAATGTATATTAAGTTAAATTCTTTTATAAACCAGAAAATTTTGGCAATGTTAATTTAGTCCAAAGAGTAGCCCAAAGAACAGAGTCCGGTGCCACAACGTGGTTTTGTTTACATCAATGCGTGCGAGTGTAAAAATAGTTTATAAGCACCGACTCCGGACAATAGTTTAAAAGTTATCATTTCAAAATGCATACAATAGTATCATGCGTGCAGCAAATAGATGACTTCTTAAAATCAAACACTTAAGATTTCATTGTTCAGATGAAAATCTCAGCTCGACTGTAACAAAGGTACGAGTGTCGAGTCCACCAAGGTGTAAAGCTGGTGGCTTCAATTTCAACTGTTCAACACGGGACAAAATAGATACACACACGCATACAAGTAACGTTATCAAACAATGCTTACCCCGTACAGGCGATCCTTATCAAAGTATTCCATTTTCTTCTACTTTGTTTACTTGTTTCTTTATCTGTCAACTTTTGCTCTCAGCCAAATTAGATAAATGTTAATCGTTCTAATATAAATACCATATCAATAATAATGTACACTGAATAGTACAAAGCTCTTTACACAATGGTTGGGCCGCTACAATGATGAATATTCATTAGACAAGCGCCCTAATAATGGATATCATTTCACGGGAGCGTTTATCTGATTCAGATTAGGTATTTAGCCACACATGTGTATCTTTGTGTAGACAGCGTTGTACACAGTGGGAGAAGAACGAATCAAGCCCTCGATCTGTTAAATACCACAGCAGATAAAACAGTAATCTCTCTTGATTTTGTATGCACTCAAAGAGAAGGCAGTGAAAGAATAAACAACTTACATATTTATTGTCTATTGAAAACACATTCATCTCGCGTTTTTCTCACTCGCCATGTTTTTTCACACATGAATGGAGCATCATTGGCCCTAAGAATAGACATATAATAACTGTTTCGATTCACGTTATAATCGTTTCTAAACACGTGAGTTCTTTAAACAGTTAACAATCCGGAGACGTCATCATTATCCGGGTAGCTTAATCAATAGATATCGATCAAAAGTTGATTATTAATTACGTCCTCTACTGGATGGTGTCAATAGTAGGACACTAAGAAACCAAATTACCTTTTTGTTAAAAAAAGGTAAAAAGATCTGTCCAACATGCGTCTGATATTGTGTACAAGTATCTAGGATTTAGAAGTTTAATACTCGCAGATACTTACAATTTCACAGCTGTGGCACATTAGAGGGAAAATGGCTTGGTTTAACCAGACACATTTCTTTTTGGTGTTTATAAATTCAACTTAAAGGGTTTTGCAGACAACATATTGCTATGTGGTTACCAAACAATACCTATATAAAACTTGACTATCACTATATAAGACTAAAAGACCATTAAGATTGTACAATCACATATGTTAAAATTAGACTGTTGTCACTAGTCCTCAGCCATAGCCTGGGGAGGGGGGAGGGAGCAATTGCCCCTCAAAAATTTAATACCATTTTGAGATTACATATGGTGTCTATCAGATGCTTTGTGAAGGAGGAGATACTTACCCTTCAAAAATAACCTGTTATAACTATTTATTCTTTCGCATTGAATAAGAAAAAATATTTAATTTTTAAGAAACTATTGAATATTGGTAGTTTTTGTTTGGATAAAAAAACAATGTAATTAAGTATTATTTCATGTTCTGTAATTGAGTTTTGGATTCTTAGGAATTAAATTGCTGTGTACAATGAGTTATAAAGTATTCAAGACTTGCTTTGGTTTTAATGCATTCTGATTGATGGCAATGGTAATATTTCATCTCATAATGTCATATGTATCCAATACTGGTAATGTCTTTTGTATATCCGTTCGGTGGCACCATCAAATAAAAGTGAATAGCGAAACAGACACATAAAGTATGGCAGCCATGTCATCAAACGCAAGCCTAAGAATCTTGTTTTTATCCAAGCTATAATATTGATTGACGTTACAGAAAAACGATCACAATATCGCAGAGAAAATAGAGTATTACTAAATTTCCCCCGAGATTAAACACAAATTCAATACATCCCCATCATAATGCGATTTCTCCTCGCTGTTTAAATGCCACCTATGTAAGACCAATCATTGCCTGGTTTTAGTCCGCCGGGATGCTGAGCACAATCCTGGCAGCCATAACCTGACGTGTAGCCAGAGTTTTTGTTTGTAATTATTAATCTAATGTCACATGAAGGAAAACAAATGAAAAGTAGGTTTATCTTGTGTCTCATTGCTTCATCAATTGGAAAAAGAGGGCCAAGTTTGTAGGTACTTTGTATCAATGAGTTTGGTTTGAATTGCTGAGAATGATTTTGATTTAATTTTCAAATCTGTATTTTAAAGCTGATTTGTTAGGCTTTTTGTTCATGATTGATCACTTATAATTATTGCTTCATACTTAATTAAAACTAAAAAAGAATATTGATATTAGAGAAAATGTTCATGGTTTCATTGACAAACTAAATATCTCTCTGTTCTCTGTACTAATGTCTAACCATCAGTTTAAATTTATTGTATAATCATGATTCATATTTATCGTATAATCATGATTCCATTTACTGTACATTAATTCTGATTCATATTGCCCTTGGTTGCAGGACGTAGAATGATCCTTTTAGGAAGGAATTAAACATAAAAAGTTTTGTGCAAATACAAAAGAATTTCTTCATCTGACATGTTATTAATTGGTTGCAGTTAAATGTATCCTGACGAATAACTATCATGTCATAGTGGAAAGGTTTGATTATATCAATGTTGTATATTTGTTAATATAACAACGTTTGAAACTGATTTTTTAATGGACCTCTTTATAATTACCTCCCTTTAGTTAGTGATCTTGTTGGATTAATCTCCCTTTAGCAATAAAGCTTTAAGTCGTGTTAAATCTTGAAAGTTGATGAATGAGGCGTGTTTATTAGAAGGCTGTGCTGAGTGCATTACAAGACAGAACAAACCTGATCCTTAATCACACGCTAATTAACTATAAGTTGACAAATCCAATCAACATTTTATCGTCTTGATCAGTAAACAACGTAGGTCACATGACCATCACATCATAGTTACATTACCCTTAAACTTAGACTGCTATCAGTGTCTTGGTGATTTTGTTGTTCATAGCTCTATGTAATCAATCTTATGGAATAAATGGATGCTTTTAGACTTTTTTGAGAGCATACAGATGAAACGTGTTTCTTTCTTGTACTATTGATTCTTGTCCCCTGATAATGTCAGTCATATGGACAGTGGGAAGTGTTTGACAAGCACAACATATAGAGCCTAGTCTCCGTATTAACTGTATCTGTTTCTTCCTTACTGTCGGTAATTTCTCTATAGCTTTATTGATTTTAATGAGTTTTTCGTGGTGACCAATTAATGCCAGAGAAATCAAATGCTGTAGCCCGAACAATACACAAAAGGCACTCTTTTTAATCAATATACTCAAAGAAATGTAATTATGAAATCCTAGCAGAGTTTCGCGATTATTGCCAGGGTTAATGTTTATGTTGACGACGCAGTGATGTTTTTGTGAAAGCGGCTTGATATTGATGTTTCAGATGTTGACAAATATTTCACTAAGAGAATTGAATCCTTCCTGATTTGCTCAAGTTATTACCAGTTGGTTTATGGCGGACATGTGATGGCTCTGTCTCTCTGACAACCCATTTATTGTTGTGCAGTTTTTGATTACTTCAGACTTGCACAATGGGAACTAGACATAAAGAACAACCACTTATAGAGAGAAAGGGTAGTTCTATTATAGACATATCTGTTTAGTATTTACAGAGAAAATTAACAAGTCAACTTAATGCCTTTGATTTAGTCTGCATTACCATCTTTTACACAATTAGTTGCTACTTTGTAACAATTACCTACAAGACAAAGAAGTGAAATTTGTAGAGCTTGATTCCATTACAATTCAGTTTGTATAATTCTTGATTTAGGAATTTGTTAAAAAAAAATTTGGAAAATAAAGTCATTTTTATAAGATTTTTTAAAATAAACTTATATTCATTAATTTTTCCAAACATTCTTCTGTCTGTATTGGTCTCCTACTTAAACATATCAACAATAATCTTAGAAAACGTTAATGCCATTGCACAAAGATTCAAACATGTATTTGCCTAATTGTCTTGGTTGTCACTGAAGACATGGATTATCTGTAAGACATGAATTGAACACTTTTAAATTAACCTTTAAATATACGGGTATAGAGGAGACTTTGAAAAGATTATCAGTAAATACTTGATAATCCAAAAATTATTCATGTAGACTTGTGTTTATGAACAATCATGTTTTATATCGGCATTATCATGTCATTGTGTCAGCAGCGTGATATTTCAGTGAGACAGCACTATTAATTAAGTTGCCATCAGTGTGCACTGTCACAAGCAGAATCTGTCTCAATATGACCTAGACATGTGTGTTAAAGGAACATCAAACCCAAATATACAAACAGACATATGTTAGTCCTTAATATGAATTTAACAAAAAATACTTTTGAGTTCTATTGTTGGGTCCGACCTGTTGACCTTCACATTTTTATCTTTATTTAAGGCTAGTTTTAAATCTTCCTCACTCACATGAACCTGTCCTTAATATGAATTTAACAAAAAAGACTTTTATATAAAATATTGTTGCATTGATTTCTAAACAAGAATAAAAAATTAGAGGCAAGCTGAAGATAATTCCAAAAAAGTACTTTTTAGAAACATTCAAATTTGTCCTCACAAGTTGCATCAACGTGTACATGAATATGTTAGAGTACATTATTTAGTCTAAAGACAGAGTTGAATGCCAGTAAGTAGTACCTCAGGGGCCAGAAGAAATTTAAACTATTCTTGTCTACGTCAACGATATCCAGACTAAAAACCATCTAACATATGTACTACCATGAAACAATTGATCCCCAGTGGCCAGAAAAATTTTTCGAAAGAAATTTGTATTACAGCATTTCCTATCATTGTATCATCACGAGCGTCTTCATTCCTTTATGTAACCTTTCAAGTTTTCAGTCAAAGTTTATTATATTTCTTGTGACTTTTTTTTGAACACAGAACTTTTTTTAAGTTGGAAGAATCAATTTTCTTTCCATCTAAACCAAGTTTTACTGCCACAGAAGCTCAGTTGGGAGAGTGTTGGCTTTGTGTGCTGAAGGTCAAGGTATATGACCTAGATATATGTTGATGGGGATGTTAAATCCCAATAAAGATAAAAAAGCTTGGTCATACAAAAAACTTCTTTAAGTTTACATATAAGCAATGGTTGACTTGGAGTAAGAATAATGTGTATTGATCAGATGTAATGTCTGTCTGAAGTTTGACTTTTCAGTAGGGTAGCGCTCATTGGTTGACTAGAGATGCCCGGCATATTCTTTCAGGCTGTCCAGCTTCCCTAAAATTCCTAAAAATCCTATTTTTTCAGTTTTGCTAAAATTCCTAAAAAAATGAAAAATCTAAAGGGAATTCCTAAAAAAGCCCTTATTTTTCATG
>JAUMGZ010223336.1:0-11354 GCA_032359645.1 Pododesmus macrochisma
TCCCTACCAAGTTTTGATGAAATTGGTCTAGTGGTTTAGGAGAAGAAGTTGAAAATGTAAATAGTTAACATATTTGCAATAGTGTTGAACTTTGACCCCAAAACGTGTAACCTATTTTTGACCTCAGGGTCACGCCTTGAACAAACTTGGTTCTCCATGCCCTAAGGTTACTTCATACCAAAACATTAAGCTCTAGGCCTTCTAGTTTTATTAGAAGAAGATTTTTTAAATTTTGTCAATTTTCCCCCCTTTTAGCCCCCTAGTGGTGCCCCCTGGGGGCCAAACCCCTCCATTTGAACAAATCTGAATCCCCTTCCCCTAGGAATCTCCCTACCAAGTTTTGATGAAATTGGTCCAGTGGTTTAGGAGAAGAAGTCGAAAATGTGAAAAAGTTTACGACGGACGGACGACGGACGGGATTTGTATGAGAAAAGTCCACTTTGGACCTTCAGTCCAAATGGACTAAAAAACATTGGACAAAAATCTGAAAGGGGACCATGCAGGGAACATCTACATCAATTTTTGTGAAAAACAACTATTTATACAAAAAGTAAAAACAAAAGTTTTTAGCCTATCAGAAGCCATGACAGCCATATTGGTTAAAGTCCAGGAACCTCATACACAAATCTAATAGGGTACAATACATAGGAGTAATATCCACAGCAAGTTTTGCTAAAATTGGCCAAGGGACTTTTGAGAAGTCAAAAAATGTCTAGGGCAATCAGAAGCCATAGCAGGCATTTTGTATGTCCGACACAAAGCTGAAAGGGGATCATGAAGGAAATTTACAACAAGTGCCGTGAAAATCTGACCAACGGTTCTAGACAAGAAGTCAAATAGGTCTTAACCAATCAGAAGCCATATTAGTTTTGCAGCATCAGACACAAATCTTACAGGGAACCATAGGATCAACATCCACAACAAGTTTTGTCAAAATTGCCTCAGTAAAAAATGTGGGAAGTTAACAACAAACCACTTTAAACAATGGTCCTTAATTAGACTAAAATACAAACCTTCTCCCCCTCTTGAACGTGTTGTCCATTTCTTAACAATTTCTGTTTTTTTGTTGGCCGCCTTCCTACAATATAAGAAAACTCATCAATTAAACTGGTACACTTTTAAAATTAGTATGGTAATTGGTTTCATATAATATTTGTTACTAGTGATACATACCTATAGATAAAAGATATACTACATGACATTTTCAATCTTGCGAACACCTTAAAAGCATACATACTTTTTCTTTGTTTAATTTTTTGTGACTGTCGTAAATCATAGGAGTGTATTACAAGTGACTTTTCAAAATCTAATGTTTTCAATCATCTATGAGGATGATTATTATACACCTAATTCATTAAATTTTTATGTCTAATAATTGTATTTACAAATTCTTCTAATAACTCGACAATGTTGCCACTTACTCCTCAGCCTCCTTTGTCGCCTTTGAGTCTGCTTTGTTCCCTCTGGTATTTTTCTTGCCGTCTTTTTCGCTGTCCGAGTCCAGTGGAATTACTTCATCCTCACTCTCACTACTACTACTCTTTGATGTAGCTGATTCATTGCCACTTGAGTTGGAGTCATCATCATCAATGAATGAAGAGTCCTCATCATCCCATTTAGCCTAAATATATGACAAATTTGTAGACTTTACACAAGTTGAAGTTTCCTTTTTAAATCACAATATGACACACGTCTGTATCACACTACAATGAGTTATACCTTTTCCCCATATTGTCCATAGTTTGGCAAAATTTGAAGTAACATGTTACATTTTAATATTAAACTTCAAATTATACGGATAACACACAGATAATCATTCAACAGAATGAGATGTCTCCCCTGTCCTGCTTTGATGATTATAGAGATAAATAACAACAGGCCCATTTGGCCTGAATGTCAATCAGCTGGCAACAGCAGTACAATTTCATTTTGTATTTGATAAATATATAATATAATGTATTAATTTTTAATCCCCTAGTGGTTCCCCCTGTACATGGAGAGAGTAAGCTCATTAATTTGAACAAATCTATATAACCCTGGTCCTATAGTTGTGAAGAAGTGGAGAACTTGAAAAGTTGACATACATGTTATAGTGTTGAACTTAATTTACAGGACCAATCTCTTTGTTCAAAATGCAAAAAGTTAAAATATGTAAAAAGACAACAGACAGGGCCTAGAACTTTAGTCTAGACGGACTAAAACTTGGTGATTCATGATGGATTTTGGCATGAATAAAGACAACCTCAGCTGAACTAACCAAAATTAATGAAAGTAAAAACAAACTTCAATTTGACTATTATACCCGAAACAAAATATTTGTAAAAGCAGTCATAACATTACTGTAACCTCACAATTACAACATAGCACTAGCTCATAGTGAAATTATTGTTTCTAAACATAGTTTACATTCATACATGATCACAGAACATTTCATAGTATTGTGGTTTGTTTTTCTCTGAAAGAAATACTATAAAGTCATTGGAACAATTGGCCAATTTTACTTGTAATTTTTTCCTATAGTAAAGCTGGTTGATTTGAAATTAAAGATCAATTAAAAAGAAATCTTAGACTAAGTGTGCAAGTGAACAGTAATATTATGAAAACTTGATTTTCAACATGGCACATGGAACAGATTTTTACCATTCAAAGAAATTTAAACAAGCTTAAATTGATAAATCAAAAAATCCTGTTTGAAATCTAGATCTGCACAAAGTGTGTAAACTAAAAGTTAACAAATATCTCCTCTTCAACCGTTATTTTTCCTTCTTTTTTTCTTTTCTTTTAAACTTATGTCTATTCAGTTTAAATGTATAAGTTCACATATAAAGCTTATAACAAAAATTACATATAGGATCTAGTCCTCAAAGTGGGAATTCACCAGATTTTGTGTGGGACACTCTGCATTTTGCCCATTTCTATATAAGTTTTAATTTTGATTGAGATGTCTCAACCCATAAATCATTATATTTCTGACAATGTTGTATGGGTAAAACAGTTAATAGAGCCAGTACATCTATGAAGAGGAGACATATTACGACTAGATGGATGAAATTTGATACCACTTTACATACCTTCTTGTGCTTATGCTTCTTTTCTTTATTTGTCTAAATTTGATATTCAATGAATAAAACTTTCTAAATTCACCACTTCCAATCCTTTTTAGTTAGGAGAAAATATAATTCGAAGTATCTCAGTATGTCGAGTTCATGAGATTGATAATGCTGAGACATTCATATGTATTAGATTTACAGGTAAAAAGTAAATAACTTGTTCCTAATGCCATTTAATAACAACCTGCACCTAAAACTTAATTCTTATACTTAAAATATTCTCAGAAAATATACCCCCTCCCCTGCTAAGAATGTGTCATTGTTAGTCCAGAGAAGGAAAAAGAAAAGTGCAATTACAGACAAACTCCCTGCTAAGAATGTATCATTCGTAGTCCAGAGAAGGAAAAAGACAAGTGCAAACAGACAAACTCCAAGTATACACTAAACAAATAAGTGTTTAACAAAATCACCCAAAAATCTTATCAGGACTAAGCAAACATTTTTAAAATATACATGAAATTCTCCCGACCTTCAAACATCACATTCAAGCTTGACTTGAAAATTGACAATAATGATCAAACGACAAAGTGTTTTTCTTTTTTAAATTCAAAGATATTGTGCAAATCGTGTCAGCAAATCAAAATGTAGCAACCTTATTAAATATGCGGGAAATGTTTAAATCTTTAAATTCCTTTGAAGATTGAAGATAATGATCAATGGACAAAGTTTTAGGAAAATCAGACAATGAACAAGTGAAACAAATGGTAGGATGGACAGATGGACAAACCAACGGGTCCAATATAATATTCCTAACTCTATCAACAATAAGACTGATTTTGGAGTTAACATTCATACTTCTTATTCAATGATATTTTATAGCAAATAAGAAGATATAGGATCAACAGAACAAAGGATATTGACAAACAAACAATAGCCTCATCAGAATAAACATTTAAACTATACCTTTTGCTCTCGTCTGATTTCATCCATCTTCAAGACCCAAGGATGTGTCCATATTCTCATAAGGTTTTGATAGTCAGAAAACAATTTGGCTCCTTTGCCAACAACGTTGCCATCAAATCTTGCCTCATCAAGGTATTTCTCATATAGAGAATTCTGTACCTTAGTCATACGCACTGCAACAACATACTCATACTTGGGTGATAAAAACTTGGTGAGTGCCGAATAATCTTTTCTCTGTAACACAAAAGGTGAAATTTTTACTTCCTTGAACTGCATTATAGATATGTCATTATGTAAATGATTTCATGTTTCAGTAGTTGGTACTGTTTATTATACATATGTCTTTATGTAAATGATTTCATGTTTCAGTAGTTGGTACTATAACATACAGAGAGAAAATAAAATACTTCATACCTGCACACAGCCATTAAGTTTTTCATGAAGAATATGCGCACGTCTCTTCATCACTCTTACATCGTGACTCGTGGAATCAGCACACTGTCCATTTGTGATGGGATTTACAAATCTGTTGAAGAATTCCTTCCTTGTACCTAACAGGTTAGGTTTTACAAAGTCCACCATACAATGATCTGGAGTAAATACCACATCAAAACATTAAGACCAAAAGAAAATATACTTGTGTTTCTGCTGACCCTACTGACCCTAATTTTTAGGGCCTACCCTAAAAGTTTTTATGCCATTTTCAGACAAGCACTGTTAAAGTTAGAACCTCTGTCTCTATATAACCTATGTAAAAACTTAAAGTAAAATAAAAAGATTTGCCTCCCTACCTACCCTAATTTTTTTTGAAGCCGTTAGCGGATTAATTTGTAGGCCAATTTCATCCAGATGGACATTTTTAGGCCCTATGAGCCTCTTGTTTAACAATAAAGCTGTATTCTAGATGATTTACCTCAGTTTAAAATTTGTAAACCCTCCTTTGACAATTTAAAGCCCCCTTCAAGATTAGTGTATGTATTGATATCATGATCCTAAAGTCGGTATCGAACTGCTTAATATTAAGTGACGCCTATGATAGCAGAACTGACTGCTGTGTCTGGTTGTGTAACGTTATTGATTCTGTAATAACTCGTAATTATTACACTACAGTGTGTTTACGTAGGGATTATTTTTATTGCTAATATGCCCGTTTAAATGTGTAAATTTGCTATATTAGATTTTTTAATTGATTTTGTGTGCTTTGTGATAATTGATGACTTTATGTTAATGTTGCTTGTGTTTTGAATGACTTTCATGTTAATTGTGGTTAGTTTCTTACAGGAATGAAACATACACATGCAGACATGTATATATCAATTTGTTTTTGAGGATTACTATAAGCACCATTTTCTTGGAACTACATGGACACATATGCTTTTAAGATTTGTCACTTTTAAGGGATCTACATTTATTGATGAAGTATTTAGTAATATCAATTTCAAGGTAGTTTTCTTGCATCTTAAAAATGGCTATTTGGACTGTGAAGATTTCCCAGTTTACAGTTATTTAGTTAAATTAAAAAAAAAAAACTTAAAAAGGAAGAATATGTACTGACAGTTTAGATGGCTACCTTCATACCGTTCTGACGTCCTGTGACTTAATAAGTTCAAATTCAGAATTAGAATTTTAAAGGTGTTTAATTCACTGACATATACTTCATTGTTTAGGAAGAGACAAAATTACATTAAAATTAGATATTTTTAAAATAAAAAACTTCTTAAACATACAAGCAAAGCTTTATAATCTATAATTGTAGGTTCCATGGGGAGATTGAATGTTTTGTGAGATATTTATTTGAACAGTTAGTCAGAATTTTCATGGGGGAGATGCACGATGAGTGAATTGAAGACCAGAGTTTTAGTGTAAAAACTAAGAAGTCCCTCTATTGGAGGAGATTTGGCAGGTATATACATTAAAAGGAAATATGAAATATATTGTAGTTTACACAATTTGAATTTGATAATTACTTCTTCGATAAAATTCTTGCCACTTCACAAGTTCATTTATTCATCATGAACATTCCACAGACTATACTTGACACAAATTTGTAGGTACATCACTTTGAAAAAGTTTTCCCACTGCTCATAATCTACCATTTGCATGTGCTGCAGTTTGCATATCGGAATTATCTTCCAACTATAATATTATTCTGCAACTTCTTGTTTCAGAGAGTTTGAAAATGAAGTTAGGAAACAGGTGCAACTGAACATGTTATTTTAACACCTGGAGAAGTTGTCGAACTTTAGCATTTGTCTTTTAAGGCTGACTTGATCTTTAGTTCTGGATTATACATTGTACTACTTAAAAGGCCATGCCCTCGGTTTGGGATTATACTACTTGTACCTAAAATGGGCCGACTCCTCAGTGCTGGATTATAATACTTAAAAGGCTGACTCATCAGTTCTGGAGAGGTTAATTCATCAGTTCTAGATTATACTACTCAAAAGGCCGACTCCTCATGAGTTTTGGAATGTTTCAACTCTCAGTTAAAGATTAAAATTATGTGGAAAATTAAGTGTTTCAAAAATTGCAAAGGAGGGAACAAAGTAACATTGAAGATCTTTCACTGTGATTGGAATGTAACAACTTTATTAATTTCTTAAATTTACAATAAAAATACCAATGGTGCCTTTTGATTTGTGATTAGGAATAAACATAAGAAAGATTTTACTGTGATATGGAGATGGGTTAATCTATTATATTTTGATAGAATTGTTTTTATTTTACTTCAAAATTTTCGAAACAAAACAAAATAAAAAGTTTGGAGAAGGAAGTTATTCCAGAGTCTGTGCAGTACATCCAAGTTTTGATTGACATTCACAGCACATAACCAGATACCGTCTGCAACTTTGAGTCATTAATTATTCATAACCCATTGTGTATTACATGCAAGCTGTATTTTTAGAAAACTCTGATAATAAGAAGTTTGAAGAAAATCAGTTTTACATATATATAACTTGACAGCTTGTTGCAAAATTTTTGAAATTACTATTTATTTGATGTGAATTTGATGAGAAACTTGACAAGGCATCAATGAAACAATTGAACATGTTCAATACGTACAATACCTAAAAATGGAAGGCATTACAGATTTGAAGAAAAGTCTCATCAATATAACCTTATGGAAGGATGTGCACATTCAAAATATGATTGGATAAATTTACTTAGATAAAACAAAAATGGTTGGATATATGAAATAAAAGTGAAGTCATAGCACGTTTTAAATTCTTCAAGCAAATTATTATAAATAGATCCTATTTAAGTAAATTAATAATTTGATAGATCTATCTGAAGTGGATTTATTGAATAGATCTTACTAAACATGCTAAAGTGAAATGATTGGATAACTTTAGTTGGTGTGATATCTGATTGGATATCTCAATAATTGAAGTAAAATAATTTTTTTTTGATATCTCTAATTGCAGAGATAGGATTGGTCAGATCTTATTGAAGTGATATATGATTGGATAGATTTAATTGTAAAATGATTAGTTAAGTCTTTTTGCAGAAATATGATTGGGTAGATCTAAAATTGAAGTGTTATGATTGGATAGATTTAATTGTAAAATTATTAGTTAAGTTAGTTATTAGTTGATTTGATTGACCAAATATTGATATGTGATATGGCTATCATTATATATTGATTGTATTAACAAACTATTATTGTGAAGCAATATGATTGGATACCTATCGTTGTGAAGTGATATGATTGGATAACTATCGCTGTGAAGTGATACCATTGGATAACTATCGCTGTGAAGTGATACGATTTGATAACTATCTCTGTGAAGTGATACGATTGGATAACTATCGCTGTGAAGTGATACAATTGGATAACTATCACTGTGAAGTGATACAATTGGATAACTATCGCTGTGAAGTGATACGATTGGATAACTATCATTGTAAAGTGATACGATTGGATAACTATCACTGTGAAGTGATAGGATTGGATAACTATCACTGTGAAGTGATACGATTGGATAACTATCACTGTGAAGTGATACAGTTGGATAACTATCGCTGTGAAGTGATACAATTGGATAACTATCGCTGTGAAGTGATATGGTTGGATTTGTATCATTGTGGAGTGATATGATTGGATAACTATTTTTGTTAAGTGATACGATTGGATAACTCTCATTTTGAAGTGACAAGATGATGATAAAATTGTTCAAGGAATGAGAAGAAATGGTAGTGTTTTTCAGGAATTCACAACAGATCAACTTAATCCTGTGTAATCTTGTGGATCTTGTAATACTTTCATCATTGCCATTGCTGTCATCCTTTTATCGTCATCTGTGATGTCACCTTTGATCAGAAGCTACATTTCAAAGTCCTCACCAAGTGACAGACAAATGCAACGTATGATGTGCATAAATTATTATATAGTTTTAAAAAAAATGTTTTGGTTGCGGTTAAAAGTTGTTTTAAAGCCATATAGCACACCCATCAGACCCTGTTGATTACAATACGGTTTATTCATACGTTTTGGGCCTATAATATAATCCTAGGATGTAAAGGATTATATATGTTACTTTTGTCAATGTGAACAATTGATAGGAAACTTACAAATATTCCAGAGTATAGGATGTTAAGCAGGTTGTGTAAAGGATAACCTATTCATTTTTCTGCAGTCAGTGAATATGAAGTTAATTGCTCTAACCTACTGGTTTGACGTATTGAGTGCAATGATTGTACTGAAACAGAAGGACTTAATTACCAATATTAATATCAGCAAGCAAAGTCCATTTGCATGAAATGCTGTTCACTGCAAAGACAAATGGACAAATTGTGAATGTGGCCAATATAAGGTCAACAGCTCTTATCTGATACAAACGCAGAATAATGGCGATGTCAAGTGTCTTGGTGACACAGATTCGACTAACATTGTTTATCAGGATTTAAGACTACGGACATTCTAACGTCTGGGTGGCGTCATGGCAACTAAAGACACCACGGAAATGGAAAAATCTCAAAAAGTTGTAACTGGGACCGCAACCTCTGGACTGACCAGTAGTTTTAGGACATCGGTCAGTGAAAAATCTCAAAAAGTTGTAACTGGGTCCTCAAGTTATGGACTGACCAGCAGTTACCGGACATCGGTCAGTCTGGCCTCATCAGTTACTGAGGGGGTAAAATTTGGCATGAAGGAGTTGGTGAAAGTTCTGTATATGCCATTCGAATGCTGCAGAAGAAGAAAGGTAAATCTCATTAATCAATCTTTTTATATATCATTATCCCCTAACACTGTTAATCGATAAGTGATTTAACTTATACGTTAAATAATAAACCAGAAGCTGACTTCAAATTGTGTTTGGAGTACTTTGTATAAATATCTGGAAATGTTGAATGGCAAAAAACTATGAATTTCAGATGTATTGTAGACATACATGTATATAATATTGATATAGTAAGTTCTTAAATTCACTCAAAACTGTGTCGATTAACACTTATAAAACTTACATTTAATTGTATATATTTGTTCAGTTCTCGTCCACTTTAGAAACTGATAAAATGTATGGATTTTGTAATTGTATCATTACAGTAGATAAAGATGTCAATTAGGTAGATTTTCTGTAGAACAAATATTTGGGCTTGATAGTAAAGTATTTTCTAATTGTTGTAGCTTATAACCAATCTTTCTATATTTCTCCGTGAGATCACGATTTATTCACCATGAAGAATCTATTGATTTATATATCTAGTAGAGGTCAAGGCCACAGTAAATATCAACAGAATTTGTTATCATTGCTCAGTTTAGATTTATCGGGAAATATCTTGTGCTATAATATCATTTGTGTAACAGTAAGTTCACCACTAAAGTATGATCATATGATGGCAAACTGGCCACAAACATCAGCAAAAATATGTTTCTTTTAAACTTTTAATTGCCAACAGTAATTTTATGTTTGTTTTATTGGGGTTAATTAAGCGTCCCTTTAATCATGGTATAGGTCATATCAAGGCGGTGTCTGCTTGCTACAGTGCGCACTTATGGCAACTTTAGAGTGCTGTCTCACTGAAATATCACACCGAAGACACATTGGCATGATACTTCACTCAGTCACATTATACTGACACTAAGCCAACCGGTCTTCCTCCTACCCAGTAATGCTGCACATTAAGCAGGGATCAAGAAGTGCCTAATTTTAATGTCTTGGAATATGGCGTCGCTAGGATTTGAACTCAAGACCACAGATTCTCTTCACCTACATGAGGCCAACGCGCTAACCTACTCGGCCTCTGCGCCGGTTGTAATTTTATGTGGATTTGACCATAAATTGGTTGCCACTTTAAAGCCTGATTAGTCCTTCATTACCCAAAGAAAACATTATTATCTACTTGATAATTTATTAAGGTTGAAGCTGTCCCTTTACAGCTGGAGTGCAGTATATTAGTTAACTCAATAAACTATTATCAATATTGATTTAATAATATGTTATTGTGTTGCCATATGGCCTTGGGCTGTTGATAGTCTTTTACAAGGTACAACGTATGCCACGTAAATTCATATGCACGGCAAGGACGTGAGGATAGATATGGGCTAAAATTCTCTTTTTCTGAAGGTAGAACAAGTACAAGTGGACTTGGATTCAGTATATTGTGTGCTGTAATATTAACTGTCCTCAATTGCATGCTCCAATTGGAAATTTCCACAAACATAAAATGAAGAAATGTAATCGACAGAAAAACAAATTCTTATAACCCTACCAAGATATGCTATTCAATATTATTGATTGTGAAGAAAGTTATAAAAACTTTGACAGTAAGAATGTGTAAGATGATCTCTTTGTTAAGTTTGTTTTAGTTAAAACTAATATTTTGAGAAGATTAACAGATCACATATCGCTTACTTTGCTAAGAACACACAAACATATGTGTGCATCATGTAGCTATCATAGGAAGTTATGACAATTTATTTTGAAATTGAATACAGTGAAGGTATAAAGAACAAAAAGTTTGTATATTGTTTAACATATTATCTTAGTTTAGGTGATAATATATGATGATTTTCAAGGTTAATTGTTGGTTTGGCACAAATATTTGGTTTTATGTACAAAAGATGTCAACGTATCGACACCTCTGAACCAATTGTGTGAAACAAAAACATGGAACAGACCAAGTACATGTATCATTTATAAAAGAACTGTTTCCCTGCATGAAAGGACATCTTAAAGATTCCAGGCCTATAAAGCGACCGCCATAAAATGATAATGTAGAATCAGAAATATTCGTTGGGCTAAAATTTTGTTGTTTTGATAATAAAGTGATTTCGTTGACATAATATTTCGTTGAAAATATTTAAGGTGTTCTTTTTAGAAGGTATGTGAAAAATTT
>JAUMGZ010223347.1:0-11354 GCA_032359645.1 Pododesmus macrochisma
TGTTTTATTCGGGTTTAACGTCACGTCCAGAATATTTCACCGATATTGTGACAAAGACCAAAGGAGAAAAACCAAAAGATAGGAGAGGAAGAGAAGAGAAGCGACTCAATAAGGCCAAATTCTTAACTTATCACGTAATTAGGGATTTTGTCAAGTGAACACAAACTTTATTAGAATGAACCAATGACAAGGTAGTTATGGCAATACAGTTTTTACTTGATGATAATAGATTATATAGTAATAGTACTTACGTGAACAGAGTTTATGTTTACAGCTGAATCCCTGTCTACAATGAGTGCATGGTTCTCCATATCTGTATGGTGATGTTCGTGATATGTCTACACTGAAACATGACGTCAAGCAAACACCTTTTTTATCTTATTATTAAACTGAAGATTGCGCTTTGTTATTTATTGATTTTATTTATAGCAAGCTGATTATCAAAAAAATGTTGATCTTAATTATACACCGATATTTGATTTTGCTATCAACATTTGACTTAAATTTTTTTCTTAAAAGAACAACTTTAATGTCAGACTTTAATCGAAAATTGAACAAAAATATATGTAAGGTACACTTGACAAAGTTGGAAGCATAAGAGATAATTGGAGCACAAAACCGAGTTATTCTCCTTAAATGTATGCAGCAATTCAACCAACGATGTATAATATATATTACTCCATGGCATAAGTATAGATCGCATTAACTTTGCAACGTTCTTAAATGATCAGTTGAATTCTTAAAAAAAGAAACACATTTTTCAAATCTATAGTATAGAATAGAATAGAATGATTTCAACAAAAGATTCTAATGTCAATTACATTATTTTAAGATTCTGACATGTCCAGCCTATACTTACTAAGGTGTATAAAAACAAACGACGAAATTTACATTGGTCTTGCTCTTTGAGTTTCCAAGTTTTAGAATGGGACATCTGGTTACTACACATCCTACACTTTCTACAGCAGCTGTGATGATCTGTGGGATTTATAAGTTCATGCAAAGAATAGTGAAATGTTACCCTTTATTGTTACAATTAAGTGCTTTTAACAAATTAAATATATTTTATTGAATAAAAACGTTTCTTGTTGATCCTATTTATTCTTGTTTCATAAGGTTATTAGGTTAATTGATGGAATGTCTTTACTATGATTAGATATAGACATATATTCATTTATCATTTACTTTATGAAGACACGTTGATGTAGGGAATGGAAACTTATAAAGTAAATAATCGTAAATGCCATCAACATTGTAATAAAACATCAGTTATGTAACTCTATCCATGTTTAATTTTAATTGTCACTTACTTTGAGGTATTCACAACGCCTGGTTTTTCCACACTCTTGACGAGGTACGTATTGGTCTTTTTCTTGTGCCCACTTTTGCATGGCATCCATGAGAAGTTCATTCGCAGGTTCTTTTATACTGGAATTACTATAGAAAAGATTATCGCCATACATGTCGCGGCGACGGCGATCAAAATTACACTGTCTGCTCCATGCCCTGGCTGCACGTGCTGCAAGCCTATCCCAACTCTGTAATAGAAATGTGGGAGGTTATGCTATTTACAAATCATAAGCAACATCAGAACTTAATACGTATTTCGTTTGGTTAAAACTATCTTCCGCGAATCAAGTTTTGCTGCACTATTTTTCTCTACCCTTGATATGGTGAACGAAGTGGTTTGTACACATTGGATTGGGACGATGGGTTTAAATTGTACATTCATTATCATAACGATGCAAGCTTGCATTAACATTGAAGAACAAAGGAATTTCATTAATCACAAAATTGGTGAGTTAGTTAACTTCTGTTGAGGATAGAAATAAAACCAAAACTTTCAAATAGTTTGAAAGTATAATCACATCTTTTTTATGTTCCTTCCGTAAAGGTGATGGTTTTACAATAAAACATATTTTATACAGACACGTGTTGTAAAATAGTAACTAAGCTTAAAAACGTATTCATTGTAAATAGTGACAACATTATAATATCTCATGCATTTGACGGAACTCATACTACATGTACCTACTTAACTCTCGCTACTCCGCCACATTATAATTATAACGATGTACACACGTATCTATATTGACAGATTTAATGTTATTGTTCTGAATTGAATTTTGTGATTTTGATGTATGTTTGAATTAAACTATGTCCAACACCTAAAGTATGCACCATCATTTATATCTTGCATTTTCAACATAGACCGAGCATTCAATTATTTTTATTTCAAATAGGAATAAACAAAATGCATCCTTTTATATTAGCTACATGATATTTTCTCTGGATGGTAACTTTTGTGATAGCAACCAACGTTAATATAGTAATTGACCTTTTGTGCGTGTATTTTTTTTTGGGGGGGGGGGCGGTTAATTGTAAATGAAGACAAAAACGGATACATGAAACAATTAAGAGCAAACCCTCAATTATGGTTATAACGAAACGTGGATAGAAATATATATCATACAATCTTCAACGTATTTAACTAACACGATAAATTAAAGAAATGTACTTTTTAACCATATTATAGCAATTCAAAGCAGACTCACAATGATGGTTTACTCAAAACATTAATACAACTGTAAAAATTCACACTGAAACTAGTTCATGCAGGATTAGAATGTTAATGAAACTAATTATAATAAAACATGAAGTGTTATGGATATAGTTAATAAAGGTTGAGTATGTAAGTACCAATGAATTATACAGGTGTTAAAATACTGATGTCACAGGACCAGTACAATAACAGGAAACATGAAAATCAGGAATACTAATATAAAGAGCAAACTCATAATGTTGTTTATAACGAAACGTGAATAGGAATTAGGTATGTCTTGTAATCCTCAACATACTTATTAAATCAAATAAATAAAAATAATGTACTTTCATTAAACTATAGCAATGTAAACAGACTCATAGTGAGGGTTTGCTTTCCATGTATAGCATGCTATGTTTAATTCAATATTCTAAACATATACACGAATATGCTGATGATAGTTCCCTATGGTGATGCGTTTTAACACAAGGAATGTTTACAACCATCACCCCTCCCCCTTGGCTTCGTAGCTTTGATTTATCAACGTTTTGTCTATTTCAAAGTCAGAAATGTATTTTCTCTTTAGCGCCTGTTGATGACGAGCTACACTTGGAATTCCAGACGAGGTTCTCCCGCACATAGTAAGACGGGGTTGAGACGTAGCTACGCCTGGGATTCCGGGCGAGGTTTTCTCACACAGAATATGACCGGGTTGATTCGTAGCTAAACCTGTAATTCCGGGCGAGTTTCTCCCGCACAAAGTATTGGTTCTTTTCTCTTAAAGATAGTACATCTATTGGTGGAAGGTTTCAGTTTAAAATGTTGTATCTTATAAGCAAATAAATGACATCAAGTTTGCAATACAAAACATAACATAGTATTGCATATGTTGCAATAAACGATCCTTTTTAAACTTGAAACATACAGCATGTAAATGAAACTAAATATTATGTAAAATGATGTGCTGGGTTTGTAGGTACATATTAATTATAAGGGTGTTATAATGCTGATGTCACATGGCCGATACTATAGCAATAGACAGTTTACAATACAAATTTGCAAACTTAGATGTACGTCCAACAAATAGAAAAAGCAAGGCAATAATTTGCGCTAGTCCACCTGTAACTCCAGTGACGGACCACAAACGGAAGTCAAATAGCAAAACTAGATGCATGGGCTATATAAAATTGGAATGCATTTGTACTATGAACCAATTATAGACTGATACATCCAAAAAGGAAGCTGTTTAGAGACCTTAAAAAATATAGTTGTATATAGATGTACGTGTAATTAGCTGGACAGTTGTTTCAGACAACAAACTCCTCGCGAACAGAATAGACGTTATATCATTTACTATGATCAAGAGAGTAAAATAAGAAATCGGTATAAAGGAGTTGTAAATTCGAAAAACCAGACGTTATTCTAAAGCCGTATGACCATGGACATTGGTAAACAAAAGGAAAACGTTGGACGCACAAAGAAAAAAATAACCAATATACAATTATTAACTAAAAAGGGAGACATAACAAACTTCTGTTAAAAACTAGAAGCGAAACAAGGTGCTCGCAATATGGCTAGCGTTTCCTGCTTCACATGTGTCCCCCGCGGCGATGCCTCCGTGTCAATCCAGTGTATTGCAACCCCTTCCACTGTTTAAAACGAAGCATGTATCACCCTAAGAATGTGGTACTATTATGGTGAAGAAAGAACAAAGGAGAAAATCCATTTACCGGAGAGGAATAGAATTACATGTAGCAACATTATCATGAAAAAGCAAGTAGCAGTAAGGTATCACGTATACAGCATTCCTGTTGCTTTAAGACTGTAATTCAACAATAAGAATGACGATTATGTTTTATCTTTTTCCTGTATAAAACGTCTGATGTGTTTGCCTCACAGATTGATTGATACAATAAAGTGTCTCAGTGCAATGAAAGACGGTGACCTACTACACACTTCACACATTAGGGTAACAAAATGGTTGTACAAAAAAGATCAACATCACGACAAGGATTTGTGCGTGAGAGAGCTGCAAGAAACTCTAAATTTAATGAAGAATTTCGGTAACCAATGTTGCAATTAATATAATCTGAAGGGGTACACATGTTGCCTGTACCTGAGATAGCAATTCAAGAATCGGGAGCTTGCTGCAACGCAATCGTCACTAAGGGCGTCGAAAATAATACACTATATTTATTACTTTATGAGATATTTTGGAAGAAGTGACAGTTAAGTACACATCTGTAAACAAAGTGCAATGTCTTCTGAGCACACCATATGTCACAGGTTGAATACAGGAGGAACAGTTTAGGACTATCAAGTGCAGGAACACCTGCGAAATATCACGGCTCTAACTCCCGCACGATGTCACCAACTAAAGCGACGGAACAGGAGACGACATGATGACAAGAAAAGAATGTTACGAAAACATTAATAGGATCAGTCTTGTCTTATTTGAGAATGCACAAAACGATGTACAATAGTGGTATTAAGTACGACTTGAAATGAAAGTTTTAAATTTCAAAACATAATCATACAGATGATTGAATCAACGGGTCATAGCAACAATTTAAAAGCAACAGCAAATTCAGACGGAAAAGGGAAAAGGCATAACCGCACAAGAATTATAAGACCCATCAATGCATAAAAGAGTCGAAATAAATTCATTACAACACAGCAACAGATTTATTTAAAGATAGGAAGATTCAGGTGGACTAACGACAAAGAGAAACGTCAACATGCATCAATTTGCAATACAGCATAAAATATAGCCGATAAACATATGTTTATTATATTTAATAATTATGTACATTGAAAATCTTTATATGTTGGTTGTTGTTTCATCAAAGTCATGGATATAACCATACAAAGTGTTTGTGTTTGACTTACTCACTCATACATCTAGATGAAATAAACTTAGATTTGTGTAGATCTTTTCCATTTTTAAGCTTTGTTTCTCTTCAGAATTCATTAGTGGTGATTGTGTCGTAGTGTGACTTTGCATTTTTGTCAACACTACTCATATCAACGGTTTTATTATCCTTTCATATGGTACATTCAATGGTACTATGTCTCAGATTGCAAGTCTGTAGCTTCTAAAGGTTGTCATACAACGAATACATCGCGCTGTTTGGCACATTTGTAGCAGTAAACGGCTACACTTAATATACACCTGGTTCAGCTTCTAGTTTTTTGTTTATTTTGATCCTATTCATACTGGTTTTTTTGTTTATTTAAACTTATGATACGTCCTATTAAGTTCGATATCATTATTAATTTTGTGTTTTTGTGTGTGCCACATGTCTGCCTACTTCCACTTACTATATTTACTAAGTGTGTAATAACGTCTTCATAATATGCATTTTCTAGTTTATCATTATTTACGTTTGTACTGTTCCATACTAAAAACACCAAAATATTATAGCTGTGAAAAGATTACCCATAACAAATCACCATATTTGACTAATAATACTGCAACTTTGCACGTGTTTGAAAGAGGATTTATATATTTACCCTAATGGGAACAAATCATTATGGTGACGATAATCATAAGAAAATAGTCAAGTTTAATTATGTCGTAGGCAATTTGCATATAGAATGATTCCCACGTTTTAGAAAAAGTGAAATACCAAATGAAGTAGTGGTCTAAATAGAAACTAAAGAGATATATGTATAAATAGTAGAACAAAAAATGTTAAGCTGTTTCTTTTTATTTCAATTCATTGTAATATATATTTTGGCGTTGTGTAAATTGAATTACTAATTTAACCATTCAGTCTTTGGTTACATTAAACTCCCATCTCTGCTGATTGATATTAGAACTTGGCAATGCTTTCTTTAAAACCAGTTTATAGAATAATAAATACATGAGGTCATTGCGCGAAGGACACCTACTAGACATCTATTGTGTTCTTCCACAAAGGACTTACAAATAACGGTATTCAAAGTGCATATGTTGCTATATGTGGAAATTGATTTTAGGGTTAATATGATCATGTCAGAAACCGCTTGAACAAATTACGCAAAAACATGTTATATCACACGATAAAACCCATTCTTTAGGTGGAAAAGGTATCTTAATGTGTTTTTTTTCTCAATTTTATTGTGAACAGATGATTTGGAAAATTAAGCCCTTTTTCAATTGTGCAGTAGATTTCACTAAGTGACTTGTGGAAATTTCGATTAAAAGAGCCGAACCATCTAGTAACGATAATATGGAATTAGGTTCAGGAATGGGAACCGAGGTTTCAAACACCCAGTTTCCCAAAACAAGTATGACAAAGTTTATGTTACTATTTAGACTGTTTACCTGTATGCGGTGCATGATTGTCATTGCCACCCTTATGGTGGTGCGTTTATGATAACTTTGTCACAAAGGAATTAGCAATCCACTCATGTTATCCTGCACTTTGCCGTACACCCCATTACCATTATATCACTTCCTCATACAGCATAGAATTTATCAAACCTGTAATTCCTGACACTTTTATGTACTTAGCAATAATTAACTAATATCTGAGACAGCCATCTTGAAATGTCTGCAGTATGTCCTTCATTATAATTCATAACTATATTTATTACAGATCTGATAATATTTAATTTAGTGTCAAACTACTTATTAATATTCAACGGCGTTAAATCTTCCTTTAGTAACTTTGACGTGTACTATTAAATTAGCAGAAACGCCTCGTAAAAGTGTGCATCATATTGCATTGCATTTCGTTCATGCCTGTACGGGTCACCTTTCACTATGTCAAACTGCTAATATCACTCATATATACTATAACACTCACGACATAGACAATTATTTGCCAAAACTTATTAATTTGGTTGTTTTTGAATTAAGAAAGTGCAAATTGGAATTAAATACTGACTGTTGATGTTTTATATGTGACGTGGAAATATGAAATGCGTCAACGTACTAGTTTTCTAAATAGACAATGAGGCATTAACCACTTAAGAAACAGGAAAAGTTTAGTAACGTGGACAGCTGGTTGAATCATACACGGAGAATATGTTTCAGTTGCACAAAAAACAAGTGCAAAATAAGAAAAATAAAAATATTCAACCAGAAAGTAAACTGCCGCATGGTATCCATACGAAAACAACTCTTAAAGTATAAATAGACCATGCCGTTAAATTGCTTTATCATATGATTATAGTGTATCAATTGCATAAAGCCATAACATAATTATAGGATATGCAACACGTTACATATAAACTAAAGCTGTTTTGATTGGCTGCATGGCACAAACTATTCTGTTCTAATTGGATTTGACCTGATTTTGACGTCACGTAACAATGATATGACGTCATAATTCATTGTTACGGGAGGGCATTTCAGTGCTAATTTTCACACATTTTAAAGCATTTTAATGATAAAATCAAAAAAGCATGCTTTTAAATTGAGTCATATGATAAAAAGAATCTGGAATTCGTTTCCATTGCATATGAAATTGAAACTCTTTACAGATACTCTATATATATTTAAATTTCATCCATATTTAGCTACCAGGATTTGTTTTAAGTTTTATTAAACACGTAATCAAAGTTTTCGGAAGTAACATGTTGACGGTCAATTTTTTTTTTATATATTGCTATGTAAATGCATGTTTAACTTAAAGAATATAAAGAGAATACGCATGTGGAATGAAAAAGGAGACTTACATTAAAAAAGAGAGAAAAAAATCTTAAATCACTTTTGTAATTGAATCTTAAAACAGTTTTCTCAGAAAACGTCCGATAGTTTATTGAGTAATTCAAACCTAAGCTGTCAGGCAAATTTGCTTCGCAGTATTTCCATATCACTTTAGAATATATCATCTGTATCTTGATAAAGTGTATAAAAGTAAAACAGCCCTTAATAAGTAACTTGTAATCCATCACCTTGTTAAGCTGATATTGAGATACGTGGTCTGACAAACAAGTAGAAACTAGACCATCAGCTCACATAGTTCAAAAAATACCCAAAACTAGACCAAATACCCAAATGGTCCAAAGAACTAGTAGAAACCAAACTAACATCTCACATAGTCCAAAAATACCCAAAACTAGACCAATACCCAAATGGTCCAAAGAACTAGTAGAAACTAGACTTACAGCTCATATAGTCCAAAAAATACCCAAAACTAGACCAATATCCAAATGGTCCAAAGAACTAGTAGAAACTAGACTTACAGCTCACATAGTCCAAAAAATACCCAAAACTAGACCAATATCCAAATGGTCCAAAGAACTACTAGAAACTAGATTAACAACTCACATAGTCCAAAAAATAACCAAAACTAGACCAAATACCCTAATGGTCCAAAGAACTACTAAAAACTAGACTTACAACTCTCATAGTCCACAAAATACCAAAAACCTGGCCCAAATACCCTAATGGTCCAAAGAACTACTAAAATCTAGACCAACAACTCACACAGTCCGAAGAAAAACTAGGCAAAATACCCTTATAGTCTGAAAAATACTAGAAACTAGACTAACAAGTTGCATAGTCCGACAAACTACTAAAAACTGTATCAACTACGCACATGGTCTGAAAAACTACTTCCAATCATACAAAATGCTCACACGGTCTAACTCAGAACGGCCATGCACATACATAATTTTTTAAACAGGTTGAAATGAAACCACCCTAACCCACCACTCCCTTACATCCATTAAGGTTTAAACCCCATACGGTGAACGTTTTAAAATGCTCATGTAATTCTCATTAAATTCACATTATTATAAAGCAGGTCAACAGCGGGCGTAATCAATATGGGACATGCAAGTAAGTGTTTACGAGTTTTATATAGAATAACTATTATTTGGGAATTTCTCCGTGTTTGTTATGTTGATTTTCCTTTGATGGAAGACAGATGATGCTACATTATATTGCTATATAACTAAATCGTTAGTAAATAAAATCTTAAACTATTTCAAGGGGCAGGTCGGAGAGTAAATAAGTAGTTTGAAACACTGTATCAAATTTCACGCCTGCTTTGAAGACATAAGTATACCTGCCGTGTTATCAGCGTTACGTGATGGTAATCTGTGTCTGATGTGGTAGGTCGGTGCATGGTATGCAGAAACTAATGCATCATTGGAGCAGTCGCAACAATTCAAAAATAAAAAATAAATTATTCATAACATATCTTAACATCTTCTGATAAGCTTTAAGAATTGTACAAAGACGTAGTGTGACTACGTTAAAGTTCACTGAGAATAAATACATTTATGGTGGGCCTACAACTTTCTTGAATAACTTATAAAAGAAGTCCGCGTATGCACTTATCTGGTAATTTATAAATGCATATATACACAATATACGTTTTAAAGGATACGTAAAGATTATAAACAAGCGTTGGTGAATAGCTATAACCGATACAAGTGTTACTTTGTGTGATACCATGCTTTATGTTATTCTCGGTCTGGTGGACTATCTTTTGGCGAGGTGCAATGTCAACTTATGGTTGATATGTTAACAAGGACGATGTTATCTTACACAAACTGCTCTGGTGACACAGTTAGATTTAATCGTACACTATAAACTAATTGTATGAATGTAAGCACTTGGTTTTAATATATCATTAATATGATAGATACTAAATTATATGACGTGTACCACTGTCAATTTAAAAAATGTAGTTTCATTAAGTGAACTGAAATCTAGTCACTTGAACGCATCTGCGAAATAACAACAGCAACAAAATTATTTCGCTTGGTTTGATATAAAGCTATTTCAAAACATTCTATTAAAACCATGTAGGTCTAAATAACGATAAACGAGTTTAGTTCAATAGCTTTGATCAAAGTATAATACATTTGTGATTGAAGGGGTACGTTTAAATCTTTTAAAAGATCAAAAACTCTCGCGTTATTGATTCGTATATCAAGTAGAATTCATTAATCGTGTGAACATTTACCATTGAAAGCATTAGAATGATGTAATACATAACGTTTTGTAGCACATTTACACAAAGAACAGTATACGTAACAAGATTTAAATGGTATTTTTGCCAACCACACATAAAGTTTACTCTCCAAGATCAAACATCTTTAAGTTGGAATTCAGTTCGATTGCCTGTACAGTGTTGGAAAGGTTTTGTACGCCATTTGTTTGCTCTACCTGACAGATGCGGACCGTCTGCTTTTTATTTCTAATTAAATTTAATGTTGATCTTATCTATTATTTGAAAAGACTTTAAATCAACATATGACATGTTATACAATGCACGGTATTTACCTGTCTGGGTCGTGCATGCGTTAAAAAGTCAGGTATGCGATTCGTCTGGTATAACGTGTAAACAGTACCTCTATATAAATATATATGTATGTAACATCACGTACGAGTATTAGCCGATGGTTTAATGTTACATACCAACACAAATATACAGCGGTCATATTATTATAAGAGTCAACATTCTTATTATCTGACCAACACACGTGGAGATGAACATTACGAAAGTACGACAAAACTAAACAGTTTGTCGTGCTATCAGGGCGACAAACGACACTACGAAAAACAGATAGCTGTTTTGTCGAACGGCAGCCTGTACAGTTTTGCCGTACTGTTGGGGGCGACAGTACACCATCACGACAGAACGACAAAGCTATTTAAGGCAATTCTCAGATTTCCATCAACAGTCATTGCTTACATGAATAATGACTCTTGACCATTTTACCTATTGTAAAGAGAGTGATTGTGGTCGACACAAGTTATTTGCCCTTTACTGATAGACTGGTGTTTCCTCCTTTGATATGCCTCTCTACTCTCTGCTACAGACCCTGGTGGGGAGAAGTAACAAAGCGAGAGAACCAGTCTAGT
>JAUMGZ010223358.1:0-11354 GCA_032359645.1 Pododesmus macrochisma
GCTAAAATTTCTGCACAAAGAATGAATATGTAAGGAGATAAAGGATCCCACTGTCTACAACCTCTACTGATGTTAAACAAATTAGATAAATTACCTCCCCAAGTTTTGTCCATATAATACTTATGAAAAATCTAGATGAGTTCTTTTCCTGCCCAAATTTAAACTCTTATATCTCAAAAACAAGATCATTGACCTATTCTTATGTCAATGATAAATGGAAAGCATTTATGTCAATTGACTTATTTTTGAAAATCAACGAATCTGTAAGACTTTCATCCCCAGTAGCTGTCATCCTTAACTAATATACAGTGTGTGCAAATTATGGAAACCATAAATTATGGAACTTTCATATAATTTAGATAGAATGAGTTTGCTAGATGTCATTTCTATGTCCTTATTTGGCAATGATTATGTAATAATTGCTGGTCTTTTAAATTCAATTTCTTAAGGTGACTTATTGGACAACTCAGACGTACGATCAAATGACATTGTACCAGGTGCAACTCTACAACTTTGTGTTTGGCCTATGTGGAAAGATCTGATTGATGCAGCATCATCTAATGATATTGATTGGGTGAGCAACTTAATATCTAACGAATCATTATACATTAGGTACATGAGGGTAGCAGGGTAACCCATACCCAACAAGTAAGCGAGCCTGCCCATAGAGCTCAATGTTCATTATCTTATGCAAGCCAGTAAAATTGGTACAAAATTAACCTTGAAACATATCATGATATACGTTTAAACTAATAAGAGCTAAATATAATTTCATGAAGGTAATTATACCATATAAAGTTATTCATAGTAATTGAAACAATATTATACTGACAAGTGTAATATTAAAATTCTTTACATTACTTTTACATAATTTTTTTTAAAAATAATCTGAAGAGCAGGGGAGACTACTCTTCCTTTATTAACAACATTGATAAATTAAGCTTAAAAACTGAATAAAAATTAATGCATTTAACATCTGTAATATTTACTTGTAAGACTTATTGTGTATTACCATGTAATATTTACATTGTACAAAACAAAAGATATACCTACCCTGTCTACAGTCTATAGGGTTACACAGCAGTCTTTGACTTCAAGTCATAGGTAGGTACCTATATAGCTGGTGTGGCATGCACAATCATTATTGAGCTTTCAACTGTATAAAACAAATAAAACATGTGTTTTTACCAAATACCTTTTCAACAATAATCAACCATTACCAACAAACTCTATCAAATATTCAACTATAAAGAATTTGAAAAAAAATCGGCAAAATTATTCAAACTTCTTAATCTTTACTTAAGCATTACTTCATGTAAAAATATATGTAAAAGATATAAAAAATTACTAACTTAATTACCTAATGGTGATATCTGACTTGTATTTGTCGAACCATATACATTATATTAGGTTAAATAAAAACCATTATACAATAATACTAATTACTACATAATTCATATTTACACATGTCTATATGTACACGTGCTAAGCAATTTCAATACTTCTTTCATATTTTATATAGTTATGCTTGATTAATCATTTTGGAATGCTTTGGTAACACTTTTCTTTGTCTCCAGTTACACTAGGTAATATCAAAGCATTTTTTTGAATAGATAACATTAAATTTGGACATTCATACATCTATTTTTAATAGCCACACTCCCACAGAACATATTTTTATGATGAAAACAAAATGTAATACATTTTTATATTTATATATAAAAGTAAGATAGGGTTTTATAGTTTATAAACGATAACTCAATATCAAATGTAAGATGTAATGTTAAGTTATACATGTTTGTATTGTAGGTATTTAGTTTAGGTGTGACCAATCCCACAACATACCGTACACCACAGAGTGACTACATGACAAAACGAGCACGAAAAACTTGGCTTGAAGAACGAGCATTTTTAGCATTGTTCATAGCTGCTCATAGAGGCCATGAGAATCTTGTCAAAAAGCTCATTGACAGTGGTAAGTTTTTTTATCAAGATTGTGTAATAAGACACCTATAAGTATTCAACTGATCAATTTCAAGTACTGCAAAGATGTTAGATATCTATATTGAAGATGTGCACAATCTATTTTGGAGGAATTTCCAAACATGTTGAAAAATTTAGGTCGTGGTGATCTTACTATTGATAATTGTCAATTTTTCGTGATTTACATACAAAAAGATGCCAAGTTTGTACAATCAAGAACATCAGCAGTATTGAACTGATCACTTTCTTACTTTGTGAAGCTGTTAGATGTATATTGAAGATGTGCACCAGCTATTTTGGAGACATTTCATGAATGTAAGGTAGATTTACCATGCATTGAACTTAGTCAATTTTTTTACCTTTTACATATTGTTTGGTACATGTGCCAAGTTCCTATAATCAAGAACGTAATTCACTTAAAGACAAAATTGGGGGTAAATCCTTGGATTACTTTTCTAAAGCAAAACTTCACCTTCAAAGAAACAGTCCTGTACGACATGCTGACAGACGTACCATGCACCATTGACAGTGCCTTTGTTATGAAATATGACTAATCAGTTGATAAATTCAAACAAAGAAAATTACAAAATTTGTTGACAGCTGTTAGGTATTCTCCTTTTATAATTGATCGGTTAAATGAGTTATTAGAACAACCAGTTTGTCTATGGATAAAACTATGCAAAGATAAAAGAGGCAATTGAAACTGCCTGCTTGTCATGCAGAATTGTAAAAAGACATGGGTTTTTTTCTGTCGGTATTTGATTTTGATCTGAATCAATTCTACAGATTAACTAAATTAGAGAGTCGCTCTTAAATAGTTAAATAAAAATCCATTATTTGCAACATTTGCAGTCCAAGATATATTCAATGATAAATGTCAACCAGATTACAGGTGTAGCAGAAATAATGGAGAAGAGATTAATAGCTTTACTGTATTGGAAAATGGGAATTAATTAAAGATTATGCAATTACCTGATTAATGCAGTGTCCATTTTGCCCATATTTTTATGTGATTTATTTTTTATATAAAAGCTGATATGGAACATTCAAATTTTTCATACCAATAAATAATTTGCATGTTTACAGGAGCAGATGTGAATTCATCAACCCCTCTTGGTAGAACGGCTCTTCATTGTGCGGCAGCACAAGGTCATGGCAATATTGTAGACAGCCTTTTGGAGAGAGGTAATGGTTATTAACAAAGAAGCTTGAGTCGGTTTACCATTTGTAATGTTAAGTCAAACATTTTCATTAATGTTTATATTCAAGTTTCACCAATCTATTAATTCTATATGCCTAATATGTTTTTTGTTATTCTTATTTCATATTAATCTTACAAGACAGTATGGAAAATTTGATGAATAAGTCATCATGCTGTATACTAACAAAGTTTACAAATATTGACAACAAATCTAAACAGTTACATTGTGATCAAATACTAGATGGTGTGCCTACAATGACAAATGTAGTTTGTAAGTTCAGACATACGGTTCAACTTATTATCATATTAAGGCATGTATGTGCTTGTGAACACAAACTTTTTCCTTATATTGTTTGTTTTAATAAAACTTGAGATTCAAATTTGCCTTAAATAAATCCTCATAATGTGCACCAGTGTCTTCTTACCATTGGTCCTAATGCATAGAACATATTGATTAATGCTTGGAACACAGTTCATAGCTATGTGGTAAAATATGCATCCCTGAACTGTATTGAAACCTCATTAATCAGATATTTGGAGTGATCTTTCCTCCAAAACTTGCAGCAAAATGTTATGTCATATATTTTTACATGTGAAAACCAGAACAAAAAAAATTAAATGTAATGAAGTAACAAGAAGCATCCACACAAGCATTAGCTTTTAAATGATGTCAAAAGAAGAAAATTCAGGCTTATATTTCTTTTGTATTGGCAGGTGCAAATATTGATGCAGAAGATGATGATGGAAACACAGCCTTATCAATAGCTGCTAAATTTGGCCACAAAACATGTGAGAGACATTTGTTCTTGTTCCGTTGGCAGGAACGAGCAAAAAGCACAAAGAAGAGTGCTGAGCCTGAAATGATGGCTCATCAGTACCATGACTCTGCTTTCCCTGTCTGGTTAAAGGGAGGAAGGTGTCAGCTTTATTTCACAAACATTCTACCTCCTCAAGAGTTTGAGGGATCAGGATTTGGTTCACCTATGCGTCTCAAATCTGCTCCTGGAAGACCAGGTCTGTCAAAACAAAGTACAAGGCTAACGGATGGTGATGAATATGAGTATGACATGGAATACTCAGGTCAAGGTGAGAGTAATGAATTATAAATATGTCAATTTACAATTCTTAATAGGCAGCTGGACAAGAAGTTTTATTTCAAATTCGATTTAACAGCTTTGAATCAACATATTAAAGGACAGTTTTTAATGTTTGCAAGTTTATAAGTTCATGTTAATTTTAAGAAACTTTAGTCATGTGAGTAAATACTAAATGATGCAGCACCATAGTATCTACTGTCACTATATGTTTATCGATTCAGTTATTCATAAAAATTATCTTACCTTAGGTGGAGTAACACTGCCAGTTATCAGAGAAGAACGACGAAAGAAAAGTCCCAATGGGTAAATTGCATTTGAAGTATTTTAAACCCATCTTGATATTAATTTCAATGAGTGTTTTCAGAGATTTGTTTTAATTGAATCCAATCCTCCTGCTGTTAAACTAATTTTAAAATAAAGTAGAAAACTGGGTTTTTAAAATGTAAATCTATTGATTATTAGACTGAATTTTGTCTCAGATTTTTATATGAAGTGAGTAATTTTTAGAATATGCAAATATACTCAAACATGCGAATTATGGCATGCAGAGTAAGCATAGATTGATGTTAATTATAGGAATTATGTAAAGAAATACTGAAGCCATCAAATTCTCTAGTTTGATGGTCAAGATGTTGATTATACTTAGGGCTGTTCCAGAATTAACCACATGGGAGAGTGGGAGGCACTTGAATTAATATATGATGGGTGGTGGGGTTCAATCCAGATCTGCCTACCATTCCTTATATTAAATTAATTTTTTATTATTTGATAAGTGGTAGGGCCTCTGAAAAAGTGCCTCCCACCCCTCCCCATGTGATTATTTCTGGAACTGCCCTTAGTTACAGATGTACGTTTTGTTGTGGAAATTTTAGTTCAAATGTGTGTTTTGCTGTGCATACTTTTAAATAATTTACATATACCCGGTATGTACATTTTGTTTACCAGTAAATGTTTGTTGTTGTTGTATACACCGTTTATTGAATTGTGTACATTGTGCATGAAGTATATAAAGTAAGGTTATTTTTTAGAAGAAAGTTTGATAATTAACTAGTATTTTAATTAAACTAATACTAATAACTAACACTAATAATTACATTATGTCTGCATGACATTGACATATCTGATTTTTGATATGCCTTTTCTGTATCACAGAAGAAGACGAGAGTTAACATATCAAGACTGGTTAGGAAAAAAACAATCTATTGAGCAGAAATCTATTGATGTCAGAAAACGAGAAGAGGACAAGAAAAAGTTAGAGGAAGAAGACAAGTAAGACAGACAAAAATAATTTTTACATCTTTATTTTTGCTATGACTCGTGTCAATTTAAAGTTTACGGCTCATTTGGGCTTAAAGTCGTCATAACTCTGAGGTTGTCTGCGCAACATTTTCACATTTTGTGCTAAACCGCCAGTCCTAGAGCTTAATTTTTGTTGTTGCAACCCTTGGACATGGAGAATCCAGTTTGATAAGCCGTGACCCTAGCTTGGGGACACATTTTGGGGACTTGGGGTCAAAGTTAAATATAGGCTTAAATGCTCATATTTGCATTTTGATCAGTTTTTCATCCTAAAGTTTAAGATCAGTGTGTCAGTTCCTTTCAGGTTTAGCATTACTCATACTTTACCATCAACTTACAATTGTTTTTTATGGAAATTACATGCCAACCTATTTACAAATGACCTGAAGTTGACCTTATTTGAAACCTTAGGTTTTTTCAGCCCCTTTAAGACTTAGAATGTTCAAACTTGACCCTGATCTTGTTGTTCATAAAATCTACATATTGTCCTACTTTGGATAACAGCTTGATCTTATTTTATCAATGTCTTAGGGACTTTGTACATAAACAATCAGGCCCAGAAGTTTATACTTGACCATCAGTTTGGTCTCCATGGGAACCAAATGCCCACCTTCTTAGTATATGACCTCTTATTTCACATATCAACTACAACAGTAGATATTTTTGAAAATCAGTCGATTTCCAAAGCCTTATTACTATCCTAAATTAGGATGTTCATAAATGACCATTACCTTTGTCTTTAAGGGTACTGTGTTTTGACATCTTTTCATACCTCAGTCTTCAAGGTTAAGATTTTGCATGTTGGTAATATTCTCAGCTCCTATGAGACTAAGTAATGTTCCTATGTGGCAGTCAACTGGTCGTCATGGATACCAAATGTTGGCTTTCTTTCTGTAACCTTTTCCAAATTTTATCTAGTTCCCTCAAAGATTGTTTGCATTTAGGTCAAGTTCTGAAATCCTTTTAGAAGAGAATAATATCTCTTATGAGCAGTGTTAGGGCCATTTTGTATACTTTTGTTGTAGAAAGTAATAAATTAATAAACATTTTGTTTACAGTGAATTTTTTTTGGTGTAGTGTATATAGAGGTTTGGGTTGTTTTATGTAGTTTATTATCAATTTTTTTATATTAGTAAATTACTTTATACTAGAAAAACAAAATATATGAAATGAACTGTCAATATTTTTTATATTTAATAATTACAAACAGTTTTTTTTCATGTTTAAATATAGTAACAACTAATGTGATAAATAACACAACCAGTGATCATGCTACGTGAAGTCCAATGAGAACAATTGTCCCTTGGTAGACCATATCTAGTATTATTAGTCTTAATTATCACAGACTGTATAAGGCTTCCATTAACTATATTGACAGTTTAACTATTATTTGTAAAGAAGTCTAATACTAATATTCAAAGAAAATACTGTCTGATTTCTATGATATCTAATACTGTGTTATATTATTCTCTAAGTATCGTGGATAGTTATTGTGATCTGTAAATAAAGGGATCGTTGTTTTTACTTATTAAGTAGGAATATTGCATGGCTTATTGCAGCTTCTGCATGTTTTACACAGTTAACATATATACCATGTACTACCTGCAAGGTATATGATGGTTAATAACATTGAGTAAATGTAGATGGGGAGATAAACTAGCTATCAGAAAGTCAGCTTGTTGTTGGGGAAAAACAATGAGCAGATATTTATCACAAAGTTAATGCTTGCTTTTAAAATGTTTTTTAATCCAAAATTTAATTTTAAATTTTCTAATCTTTTTCAAACAGTTCCATGTTTACCTTTCAATATATATGAATTTAACCTCGCTAATTTAAATAACATAAACTCTGTCATTTACATACTGTAAAATAGTATGAATACATTTGACCTCAGTCATTTACCAAAGTTTACTAGGAATGAAAAAGTAAGATTTAATTATATTTATGTTAATTTATACGTACTGTATATTTCAAAGGTGATTTAGAAAACAAATTAAGGACTTTATTACACAATATTTACTTAAGCATTCCAAAAACAACTATTTTTAAATAAATTCACACAGGACAACATATTTAATTTTGCATTTTAAATTATTCCAGATTCGGCCCTTTCAGGTTAGGGTAATCTCAGTTCTAGTGAAAGTTGACTTTTAGTATCTTCTTTGCATGAAATTATTCTTTTGTTTAGTTTTGTTTGTAATATTCTCTTTATACTGTTACATGTTATATGATATTTCAAAATGCTAAAACATAATAAATATTTTCTTATACATGTACATGTATATACAAAAATGTATTCAGCTTTCAACCAGTCCTCAGGATGTAAATAACGACATAACAATGTTAATTCAAAATGAACCATGAGAAAAAAGATGGTAATTTTGTTGTGTTCACCGGGCCTAGGCATAGATTCGCCCCCACCCCCTATATGTATATATGAAGGATATATACATATATAGGGGTGGGGACAAGTCTGTGCCTTTAGCCCCTGTGTTCTTTTGTTGTAACATTAGAATTTGTGAAAACAATAAATCTCATATAAAACCAAGAAAAACAATCTTTTTTTGAGAATTTACACATTGTGTTATTGTAGACGAAGATACAATGTAGAAGATTTAAAACTTTACATGCTTTTAAGGTTGTTAACTCTTCAGATGTTCTTACTCTTATTTAAAACTGAAAGTGAACATCATCATGTTTCTTTTGCTTGTTTGAGTTCTGTTTGTTGTTGCATATGTCTGATTTATGAAAAAAAAGTGAACTATATCTGTATATATATGAATTAATTTATTATAACTAAAACGATATAAGTTACAAATATATGTATATACAAAATCTTTTTAAAAGATTATCAATAAAATCTTAGTTATAATGCCTACTTTTAGGCAGCTACAACCATTGCATTTTTTTTTTTTTTTAAATAACGTTATCCTGCATTGTGAACCCAGATGCAGGCAGCCGTAGCTGCTGAAACCTAGGCATTATAACTAAGACTTTATATATATTATATATACATTTGCATGAGATATATCGTTATACTCAGGAACCTTGTATTATATTATACACAATATCTTGTGCATGGCAATCTTTGTATAAACGTGCATCTCCTTTCTCCAGTAAACCTAAAGAGGAGTAAGTATTTTGTAGATTTTTCTCTTTTTCCTTATCAATTTCTTATAATCATATCTTTCCTGTTATGAAGATTTTTTGTCGTCTTGGCCTGCAGCAATAATCTTGTAAGATGCAATGCTTACATACTGTACAAATTTTGTTTGTTAAAAAATTAAGTTAATTTTTGTCTGTAAACCTCTGTATTAAATTTGATATTTTTTACACTTTACAATACTTTTAAAGTAAATTCCTTCATAGCCAATATTAATTTCAAGTGTTTGCTTCAGAACTTTTAATTTAAGGCAAATGGAGTCTTACAGGATCCAATATTAATTTTCTCTTTAATATGGTGTATTTTCCACTCCCATCCCAATTTTCTTGGCTGAAATATTTAGTCAGCAGTTTCTTTCTCAAGTCTGTACTGCTTCAAGAACTTTACTGCCAATTTTTGCGTGAAAATCTGAATTTTAAATATTAATTCTGACCTGGTATCCATTGCAATATTTCATTGTTTTTTTACAAGATGAATGGCTATATATATGCCCTTCCAATGACATGGTAACATTAATCAGGTATGAGCTTTGAAGTTGTCAGGCTAATATTTGGTACCGTTAAAAGTATTCAGTTTATTGCTAGAAAATACAATGAGCTTGTTATTGATAACATACTGTAATCAATTCATTATATGTGTATGGTGTGAAACCATATCCAAATGTGTGATTTTTAGAAAGCTAAGGGAGACTACTAGGACAATTTACATGGTACTCCATTGCTCTTTAAAGAAAATTGTAGAACAAAGCAAGTCTTAGAGAAAATTATGCTTTGGTGACATAAAGGGCAATTCTGTGTGTGTGTGTGTGTGTGTGTGTGTGTGTGTGTGTGTGTGTGTGTGTGTGTGTGCGTGCATCTGTGTTAACAGGTTTCAATCTACATGCTAATGTGTACCGTAGCTGGATTGGTGTTACATGTTTCTATATTATGTCTTATTCAGAAAAGACCTGGAGTAAGTATTGATATTGCAACAAGTTTTGTCTCCCTTGTTTAGTGCTGTAACTATGTTAATCAAATGTGTTCAGTGATGTAACTATAGTAACCAAGTGTGTTCAGTGATGTAACTATAGTAACCAAATGTGTTCAGTGATGTAACTTTAGTAACCAAGTGTGTTCAGTGATGTAACTATAGTAACCAAGTGTGTTCAGTGATGTTACTATAGTGACCAAGTGTGTTCGGTGGTGCTACTATAAGTAACCAAATGTGTTCAGTGATGTCACTATGGTAACCAAGTGTGTTCAGTTGTGTAACTATAGTAACCAAATGTGTTCAGTGATGTAACTATAGTACCCGCGGTAACCATTTGTGCTCAGTGAAGTAACTATAGTGAGCGAGTGTGTTCAATGGTGTTCATATAAATATGTTAACCAAAGTCTGTTTAGTGGTGTCTCTACCAAGTGTATTCAGTGATATAATACCAAATGAGTTTCATTATGTAATATCTAGTGTGTTCATTGATGTACTAATACCAGATGTGTTCCGCGATCTAATACCAAGTGTGTTTCGTGATATAATCAGTTTGTTTAAACAGTATTTTATTTGAATATCATGTAGTACATACATAATATAAATTTACATGCATTGGGATTCTTATATTAATCTGTCTCCCTTAATCAGTTGACTGGGCAGAGTCTATAATTCACCCTGAGTAAGAATATTGATATTTCACAGCAAACTTAACATAAGCACATGTGAACTTAAATACATAAATTAAGCTGGTGTAAATCAAAAACAACTGTAATTACACTAGTACCGAGACTGTAGTACTTAAATTAGAAAAGAAATCTGACTCAATGTAAATGATCCTTTTACTAATATGCATGTCACATGTATATGCACCTTCACACACCTTTATTCCTAAATTAAAGCACCAAGAATCCTTATCACATTTCGTGTATTTATATATTAATGCACATTGTGAATTGATTGCCACTGAAACACATATTAACCAATAGTAAATCACAATGTTTGACTTTACCGAATAATTAACTAGATTAAGAATATTATTCATATATGAAAATATATATTTATATTAGCTATGTTTGGACTGATCTTACCAATGTATTACAATTTTAGCTTTGTTTTTAACAGATCTTACCTGTATTTAAAGATTTAATTACATTTATCTTTTGAATGCTATCTCAGAGCAACACAAGGTTTTTATACAGAAAGAATGATATATGAATTGAAAATTGTGGTACCATACTAGTAATTCTGAAATCCCAAAATTTGTTTGGAATCTCATTTCATCTTTATACATCAGTGTAAGGTTTCAATGCCAACTTGGTGTTTACAAGCAGATGTCCAAAAGAATGCCAATTCAATTAAACAATTTCAATTTTTAAAATTGTAAAAAACTTCCTGTTTTAAAAGGAAAGAAAAAGTAAAAGTTCCAGGTCAATAAATTTGTATTATATTACTATCATCTTC
Organism: Pododesmus macrochisma; assembly: GCA_032359645.1. Lineage (NCBI taxonomy): Eukaryota > Metazoa > Mollusca > Bivalvia > Pectinida > Anomiidae > Pododesmus > Pododesmus macrochisma. The sequence continues at coordinate 11,174 of JAUMGZ010223358.1, forward strand.
TTGAAGTTTAAGGTCATTATGTTGTATTAAATATCATCTACTTGAAGGTCAGGGGCATTATGATGTATTAAATATCATCTACTTGAAGGGTCAAGGACATTATGTTGTATTAAATATCATCTACTTGAAGGTCAAGGGCATTATGTTGTATTAAATATCATCTACTTGAAGGTCAAGGGCA
>JAUMGZ010223369.1:0-11353 GCA_032359645.1 Pododesmus macrochisma
TACCAAGTTTGGATATAAATGGTCCAGTGGTTCAGGAGAAGAAGTCGAAAATATGAAAAGTTAACGACGGACGGACGGACGACGGGATTTGTATGAGAAAAGTCCACCTTGGACCTTCGGTCCAGATGGACTAAAAACTACTGATTGTCTGACAGTAACGACACCTGTCAAAGGAATAAAAGGGGGATAATTCAAACAATTATCAACAAATTATCATATTGAACCAGTCCAAGACAACACTGAAACTATGGTTGTAACAACACCAGCCAGCCAAACGAATAGATAGAAAGCATTATTAAGGTCTGAGATGCCTTCCTTGGGATTTATCAATTACATCAACTTGTTTAATTTTACTTACGAAAACACAATTAATAAATAGCATTTATGCTTTCTAACAAGAAAATATACGCAATGCACTTAAGAAAACACAACTTAATACAAATACCTTTTTTGGCTACTACTAGAATTTATATTAATTTAAACATTAGAATTGAACAAAATATTTGTAAAATTCAGAATCACCCCAAGCATTGCACAAGGATCAGTATAAATCTGAACAAATTTCTCAAGCATAATTTAAATCAGAAATGGACCCAAAAAATTAAAATCATGAATCTATGACGGTACAAATGCATTTGGACAGAAATGTGAAATAATGGATAGTCAGACAAGGTCAACATAATCATCACACTTCTATTCTTTGGTATACAAAACAAAACACATGTTTACACATCACTTCCTTTAATGAGATACACGATTAACACATGCTGCGTTGACTTAAGCTCTTTAATCTTAGGATCAATTTCTACAGATCAATTACTAAATATCGGACTGCTTAATATGTAAATTAATCATACAATGAAATATAGCACTTTAATCCGATAGAACAACAAAAACAAACCTTGCATTTGGTCTATCAGTTAAACTGTCGGTGAATCAAAACATAACACAAAAATATCTGTAGACAACGAATAATTGTAAATTTCTTATCTTCATCCACGCCAACACAAGTGTATGTTTTAAATGGTTAAAACAACCAAAAATGGTTCCTTTTGTAAATCTAGTGAATGTTCAACAACCAAGAGTATGTAGCCGAATGTCCAAGCAATGCTCTACAGAGGAGATACCGGTATTTTCTGTAAACATGTGTCCAGCTGTATGCACCCACACTTGTGAAAATGTTAATGAGTCACTAAACCAAACCACATTTATGCCTCCAAATCAAGCCCAAGACCAAGCTTGTGGCCTCCTTGGTTAAAGTTTTTGCCTTCAATTAATGTTGACAAGGTTAGTTTAACACCTGAAATAGAAAATATATGTTGGTCAATAAAGTTTGCTTTAGATACTCCAAGTCAATTCCACTTTATACTTCTAATATAGTATTAGTCTATTAATTTACTTCTCACCCATGAACATTTTTCTTTCCTATAAACAAAAGATCATTCAACAAAGAATTTTTTTAGTGCAAAAATAATCGATTTTTCAAAAATAAATTTGTTCTTCAACATTCCAATAAAATGCAACTTATCATTCCCAATTTGAAGATTTTATTATATTTATTTCTAAGCGAGGAATGTCTCCACCTTTACAAAGAGATATATTATTCTACACTATGTAAGACCTGCTAGTGTGTATTTTATTGTGTGAAAAGTTGTTTATTGTGTATAGTCTGAAAGGTTCAATTTTCAATGTGAACATTGATCTGTATGTCCAAACTTCTTTTAATTATGAGTGAGCAAAGGATCCATCCAACATAATTATGGCTAGTCTAGGTCATTTTTACAGATGTTTGTAACGATGTTGTGCGTTAGGTTATAGAAACTCCAAGTTGTAAAGTTATATCATTACCATCTCTCAGTTTCTGAGTATATCCTAATCCAACCTGACCGTTACAGTTCACTTTCATCTGCAAGATAAAAATTCATATATATTTTATATACATTGCTGCCTTTCATGCATATGATTTCTATTTCTGTTGACTTTTTTTCTCTTTCTGTTCTATAACAAAATTTCCTCTTGTTTTTAATTTGCCACATTTTTTAAAAAAAATTTAAAATTTCAAAATACTTAGGCCTGATTTGTAACTTTTCAAACTGGACTCTTTTGATATCAATTTTTTTTCATGCTAGTTTTTCATAATATTTTGTCCATCCTTCTTGACTCAATATCTAAATATATTAGTACAACCTGTAAGTTTTCATTTATTCCACTCTCCTTACAGGAGTGTGAGTATAAGTAAAGGTAGGGATGTCATTGATAGGCTGGATATCAATGTATCGTTGATAAACATTGATTTGATACAATATCGATATAATTTTAGCATACTGATAAAAAAATAAAAATTGAAAGATTTCCCCATTGTTTTCCGTTCCGGTTCAAGTGTTCGGATTCATTCTGTTTCTTTTATCACACACAACTTCCCCATTTCAGCCAAGCTTGTGTGGCGCTATAAACAACTGTCAGTGTCAGTCGTATCTTGTAAGATAGTAGATTTCACATCTAGGGGTCGAGGAAGAGCGATATATGGAGATTTTTTTGGATTTCCGGAATATAATTGAAAACCTGACAAGAACAAAGTGACTTGTAACTCTGTTTAAAACCATGCTGTGCCGTGGAAATGCTACAAACATACATGCATTTTGAGAACACTCGTTGAGAGTCAATTCACTGATTAACCTATATTTTTCCCAATTAATATGTTTCTTCTCATCAATGACAGCCCCAAGTAAAGGTTATATCAATGTTAAACAAAATAACTTGGACGTACATTAAAAGATGCATCTTTATCAACGGTATACTTGGCTCCAACGCCAAATTTGGTTGCACTGTTTCCTGCATTCCATGATAAATTTACTCCTCCTTCTAGATCATTATTAAGACGTTGATAAATGGAACCTCCAAATTCTGTACTATCATTACTGTAAAGAAAACAAAGTTGAAAGTAAACATTAAGCCAAAAAGTTTATACTAATGATGTCAAAAAAATGCTCATAATTCAATTGTTTCTCTGAAAAAAGGTTTACTGAATCCATGTTAACTTAAGAATACTGAGACTTTTTATCCAAAGAGGTCACATGTACATTTTGTTAGAAACTTATCCATTTTTTTGTCAACTCAAAAGTTATTGAAAATCTAGACCATATAATCAAGCAGAATCAAAATTAAAATAACATAGTATTCATTGAAATAGTTTTTTGTTTGTTCTAGCATCAGTTAATAGGTTTTTTTTCTAAATGGTTACATTCATCATTTCCCTTTTGTTAGTAGTATTAAGATAATTTAAAGAATTGGACTGAATCTTTTCGTTACAAATACAGCTGGCCTTGTTTGGCATTTTAAATAACAATATCCGCATCAACGTACATTGTCGTTCCAAGTGTGAAATCCTTTGCAGCATATCCAAAGTGGAAATTATTCTTTGTTAGCTTAGATTTTGAGGAGTCAAAAGTCATTTGGTAACCAAACAACCAACTGTTGTATCTGTGAAAAAAGAAGAAATGGTCTATAAGTACACAAAAGATATAGTGGCATCTAGTATGGTTTTATACATGTATCAACTGCTACTTTCACTTGATAGATGACAATTAAAGATTGAAGAAAAAGAAAAATTACATTTCTTGCAAAAAGAATCGACAATAGTGATAGAAAAATCAGGAGTGTTTAATGTGGACATAACTGTATCCGGAATTTTCTTTTTTAGACAAAACATATATTACTCACAAGTAAATTTATAAGTCATTAAAAAAATCATTTTACCTGGTATGTTAATAGTGACATTTGATATTGCCTTGTTTATTAAAATCCCAGATATTTTTTTAAACAAATTTCAGATATCTTGTAAATTGATTTTCTATATTTAAAGTTTATTCCTATCAAGAAATTGACTAGTACATACCCAGCAACTGCTGATCCATGCACAGTTGGTCCAGCAAAGTCAAAGTCAACATCACATCCTAGGTTGACATGTTCATTCTTGAATCCAGTCTTGATCTTGCCACTCTTCTTTCTAAAATTCAAACAAACCTATTAACAACATTACTGTACACTGATGCATTTATCTTAATATTTAAATTTCCTTCAAGAACGTGGCAATTAAGTAGCATTTATTGTCTTATTGAAAAATCACTCGAGATGATGGTCTAAATTTTTCTGATAATATTGGGATGCTTTAAATAAATACCAAATATCAAAGTAAACATTTCAGTTAATCAGAAACCTTAACATATTTCCACAATATTTCACTGGACTCATGTCCAATTTATTCTTTACTGGATGGCAATCTTATTTAGGGCTGTTCCAGAGTTAACCACATGGGATGGGTGGGAGGCACTTTTTGAGAATCCCCACCACCCATCAAATATTAAAACTAATTTAATATAAGGAATGATAGGTAGATCTGGATTGAACCCCAACACCCATAATAAATTAATTCAGGTGCCTCCCACCCCTTCCATGTGGTTAAATCTGGAACAGCCCTTATATCATAAAATAAAAAATTCCAATTATATTTCTGTATTATCACATTGACAATTCAATGTCTACAAAGAGTGACCAAACTCTTGAAAAAAATAGCCACATTGAATATCAATCTTTAAGAATAATTTTAATGTTTCACAAAAGAAAACAACAACGAACATTGAATTTGCATCTCTGTAATGCTTTACCCACATTGACAGGTTTCACACACTCCAAGGAACAGTCATCAGTGTGTTCAATCTTGTTATTGCTAAAGTATGGATCTGGTAATCCATTCTGAACTTTAGTTCCAGCCATATATAAGAATTAGACCACTTGATTTCATTGTTAAAAGAGCTGTAATCCTAAATATTGTACTTGAACTCTAGCATTCATAGATGCCTGATTATATTTACTTAATTCTTGTTGAAACATTTTGTTTAGCTCCAGTTAAGATACTTACACAGAGAGCAGTAACTTGGATGATAATACCCTGCATGTGCTACTTATAAAATTGGTCTAAGATATAAAGATGCACAGATTTGGGGGAAATTTATGCTTCAAAATCTTGATGCACAATTTAAACAAATAGAGAAAATATTCAGGAAATTTTCATGCATTTTCAGACAGCTTTATACATTGAGATTTGACCAAGAAACGACTATCGGTCATTCAGAGCAAAAAATCTCGCGTATTTTCATCATTTTAATAAGCAAATATAACAAAGTACCTTGATACTACTGCTATTTGTTTCTAGTGTCTATGTTTCCGGGTATTTTTAAGGTAAACGCTTGTTATGAAGGTAGTATGCAGCATATTGAGGCTGCCATTTGCATTGATGTTCCTGTTAACTAATTAGAGTTACCTCCCTTCCTCTATTACACAAACTGGTAATTCCCTTTTCATAGTTATTCTATTTATATTCACATGTCACTAAGACATGCTAATCTCATTGGTCAGTTAAAAGTGGCCTGGTTCAAATCTTAAAATAACCCGTTCCTAATTGTTTCAAAATGACGCTGTGCTTTGACCAACGAGAGACATTTGGTCATCAACTACGACATGAATATTACTGGTTTGGATGTTATTTCAAGAAACCTTAATAAAGAAATATGTTATAGTAATTGGTAAATATTTTCTAGTCAATAATAATAAATTTGGAGGCAAGAAAGAACTTCAACTTTCATGCTCCAAGAAGACGCCTACCACGATTTTTGGCCTGTGTAAAAAAACGGTCAGAGGATTTTTTGGGCGTTTTAAGTGCCAAATTTTCCCACATTACACAGGTTTTTACGGTACTTCTACTTAGTCCTATAGTCTTCCATATTTTAAGGGAAATATATTTATAAACTTACATCAGCTCACATAAAACTCTTCTAAGGTCTTGTGGGTATGAATTGTGGCTTATGGGTTTGATCCAATCGAAGTTTGTTCTGACCATGCACACAAGGTGGTGATACAGACAGACAGAGATCAAACCCTGACCAACAGAGTCCTTTGCTATACTCCCCCTGTCACTGATGATGGTGGTTAGTAGATAAGAAGTAAATCAAATAGTTACCCTGTCTGTGGTGCAAATGATGATTCAAAGGCAAGCTTGAGTCCCTCCACTAGTTGATCCTGAATAGTAATTTCTGTTCCAAGAACATTGTCAGTTGTCCATTTTTCTTCGAATGTTAAACCTTTCAAAACAATATCATATATTTGATATTAATACAATTCTGAAATCCAAGATTAGGCCTAACAAAAATAAAACCAACAACAAACAGTTGAAGTGTTACTGATGCAAAGTCAAACAAATAACAGGATATATGTGTACTAACATAGTAAAGTCAAACAAATAACAGGATATATGTGCACTAACATAGTTAAGTCAAACAAATAACAGGATATATGTGTACTAACATAGGTAGCATTTCACGGGCAATGAAAACATAAAACAACTCATTTTTTTATATTTTAAATCTTAACCATTTTTGGGTTGCTGCTTAAAATTACTGTCAATTGATACTTAATGGTTGAAATAATATTGGGAAAACAGGTCAACTTCCTTTCTTAATAATACATATTTCTGCTTTTCAATCATCAATGTGACAATGAGATTATGGACAAAAGCAATATTACAAATCAACTACGCCTAGCTTCGATAAATATTCTACACAAGATTCTTTTTTTTTATATTTGCAAATATTATATGCAAGAGCTTTTTCAAAATGAATGTTATATAAAACATTCTTACAGGAAAATGAGAATATGCATGGCATATGGTCTTTGATAACATCCTGCAAAATCTCTCAATATATATTTTCAAAAATGTGTTTTCTTACCATATTCTTTAACTTTATATTTTGTTTCTAATGCACCAGTCACCTTGCCAGTATCACTACTTGAGCTGACTTTTGATGTAAACTCAACTCCATTATCTGTCTTTGTTTTGCAATCAAGTTTAAAAAAGCCAAAATCTGTGAAAAAAAATATAACAGACATGTTATTTATAAAATAAACAGCTGAAAGACACTCAATGGGTCTTTTTGTCTTAATCTTATAACATATAACTGGTCTTAACTTGTATTTGCCAGGGATTTTCCTTCTCTTTTTTTAACTGGGTCCAGGGTCTGACACATCATAAAATGGACAAATTGAGAAAAAATATGATTTGAAAAAGAACACATAAAATTATGTATACCATTTCAATTCATGTTTAAATCTTGTATATATTTTCATAATACACTATGTATTTAAGCATTAAACTGCTGTTTGCTAACCTAACACTGTGTTACACTTCACTTGTTTCATTTTACAACTGCAGTTTTTTTTTTCTCGCCCCTTTTATTTTCTTTGACTGGAAATGTGAATTCTGTGGGTTGACATTGGATTTAATTTTGTTATTATTTTTGCATTGAGAAGAAAGAGTCTGTTAACAGGGACCCAAAAAACAGCCCGAGAAAATCCCTGTTTGCTGATGTTGAACTTTGACCTTAGGCATTACCCTTTCAATGATTGAAGGGGCACAAGCATTGCAAGTCTGAATGTGCTAAAATTCATTTTCAGATTCATAAATCAAAGAGTTAAAGGCCAAACAAACAACCTTATGCAGGGATAAATCTAGATTTTGGGGGTCAGTGGCTTTTCAGCAGAAAGGGAAAAAAAATCCATATTTGGGGAAAAAACACAAGCTGACCAATTTTTTCAAATAGAACACTTCCTTGTGCGACATGGTTTTAGTTTCTGTTTGTTCCGGATGCATATGTCGGTCACTTCTGCGCTTGATAGCAATGACAGGATATTATATGCTCCATGCACTCTTGGAAATAATTAAGAATGATTGATAATTTTCAATTGTTGCTCAAGAATATTTTTGTAAATACAAGGAAAAGAAAACAAAGCATTTTTAAGATATTGAAATATTAATTTTGCGGGAAAAGGGAAATTTTAGGGGAAATTGGGAACTTAGTTCTAGTTATTCTATGAAAAGATAGTTCATTTTTGGAAAACTCTCATACATCATGTTGAGAAAAATTTAACACAGTATACTTACTATATCCTTTGCTAAAAATGTCTCTGGAAGATTTTCCCAAGTCTCCATATGATGGTGGGGCCATTTTGATTCTAAAATTTTACAATGAATCAAAATTAATGCATAAATATATAGGTCACATTGAATAATGCAATATAAACCAATATTATTCAATTTAATAAGGAAATTGAAAGAAACTTGATTGTTTGCTTACAGATACTAAACAAATTGTGTGGGAAGGAAATTTGGATCAAGTTTTTTGCACTTCTTTTATATGAATCAATATACATCAATTTTTATAAATGGAATTTCAGCAATTTCCCAGCATAATCAACTTTTCAAGTGTTAAACTCTGTGGGATTTTTTTTTTTTATCAAATATCACCTTTTGGATTGCGATTGCAGGCTTGTACAATACTTTTTAGAAAATCTACTAAGATCAGTAAGGAAAGAAGATACTGCTAACACATGACAAGTTCCTTTACGCAAAATCATGTCAGGTTTTTTTTATTCAAATGAATGCCTTATTTTACGAAAAATTAATTTTTATTGCAAAATATGGCATTCATTTTGGCTCTTATAAATCCTATGGAAGCATTCAGCATGTTTAGTATTTCCAGATTAAAATTTTATAAAGACCAGCCCGATGGCAAAAATGTTTATTAAATGCACAGGAAAAGTCAAATTCAAAATTATCAATGTTTTAAAAGATTTAACCTTTTGGACAGACTACAGACACTAAACTCTAAAGTGGGGCTGTCACAATACGACTTAAGCCTACAGGTGTATCCCCAAATGTATCACAATATATATCGACGGTATAAATGTTCATCCAAAACGTGCCTAGATTTCATTATTTGCATTTGTGTTAGCTTTAGGCATCACGCAAATCTCTGTTTTATCACTATCAGTCATATTAACATTTTAGTTAAAGATTATAATCTTAACAGCGCTTGAAATATATACATGTGCTTTCAATGCTTTTCAAACATCCATGTGATATTTTAATAATTTAGACAAGAATCGAAATGTTTTCCAAATTTGTCATAACAAATTCCTTTCCTTGTAACATTGAGGAAATAAATTCAAAGGTTTTACAAAGATTTTGCACAAAAAGTCTCTATTTTTATTAGAAACAAAGAAAATTAACAAAGCCCCCTTTACAAACGGAGATCGTTGGACGACCATTTAGCGATCCAAAATTGGTCCAATCCCTCGGCGATCTATAAAAGCTCCAAAAAAAGTCATTTATGTGTAAGTGCTTGGGAGATCCTTGTGCCTTGTTGTGCAATCAAAATGCATTTTTTTTACCAACTCTCATGGCAATCAATAGATATCTTGGAGCGACCTTGGCAGCACTTGTTTTGCGACAAAGGGAGATCAGGTGCTACCAACAGAGACAGGAAGATATCGTTGAGCGCTCCTTGAGAGATTGCTTCCCTTGGCAATTATTGAGAGATTATTTTGGACCAAGTCAAAACTTTGAGGAGACCGTGAACATCACTGGAAGATCATTGAGAGACCATGGTGACTGCTGGGTGCTCATTGAAAGACGATGTTGCTAGGTATATCTGAGGAACACCAATTGTTAATGTCGTTATCGTGACCTTTCAAAGCAGCCAATCAGCAAAGTGTCTACAGAGACGTTGGTGTGATTCAATTTTTTGGCGCCAATATATATTTAAAGTGATTATCATTATCTTTTGACATGTACCACGTTTCTGGTGTGTTCCGCGATTACCACTATACACTATGGCGGTGCTTCAAAACTAGGAATCTTGTTTACATGGTTAAACTGGCTTAAAAACATAGACAAATGGTCCCAAAACCTCCCGCAGAGTGTACTGAGAAATAACATTTGTGTACAGTGTTGGCTTTCGTTTATTCAAAAAGAATTGCGCAATGCTTTGATCATCACTTTGTCCATAAGCAAGGTAGCCATTTTGACGCTTGATCCCAACGATCGTATGGATGGTGGATTTTGATTGGTTTGATTTTCTCATAAATATTCATAATTATTTAAAACTCTTTGGTCACGGTAATGACCTTAACAATTGGTGTTCCTCAGATCTACTGCGCGATGCGATATCCAAAAACAATACAGAGTAGATCTGGTTTTAATCAGATTGGGCTAAAACATTACAACTCTTGCTACAAAACGTTCTTTTCATTGTGGGGTATAATTAGAGCAGAATTATAATAATTAATTGCTTATTGCAATTATATCAATAAAAATTCAACATTTTTTACTATTTATAATACTAGCCAATCTAGGAAATAAAATATTCCCAAGGTGACCTGCAGCATTTCCTTATTACAACGGATTACGTCAGCTTGGTTTTAATTTGATGCAGAGAAATTCAGTAAGTTCAAAATGAGATAGAATGAACATTGATAAACATTTTACATGCTAATCTTTGCTTTTGATACACTAGGCACATGTATAAAATAATGTCACAAGACACAACGTGTTTCCTAGAAAAAGTCACCCGCACACATGTGAAAATTTTGACTTCATATTTTACCGAGACAAAAGCTATCGGGCAATAACATATAAAGGCAATATATTTCCTAGAATGCTTGCAATGAATAGCTATCATTATAAACTAAAAAACAATCCTAATATATCTTGCTACCTGATAAATGCTTCTGCAACTGGGAAAAGCTTGTGCAGAGGATCTTACGATAGTTCTCAAGGTCGGAGGTCGTCACTTCCGCTTCAGGGGATAGCACATTTTATACCAAGGAAATATTGTGATTTTATTATAATGGTTAATGTAAATGTGCATTAAATAGAGCTTGATTGTCACTGTTGAACTGTTAGTCATTATGATTCCTTTTATCGAAATGCAAATGAGACGCGGAAATCAATTCTACCTAGAATGCAATTTGTTTTAGAGTATTATTAGATTTCCGCTTCCGTTGTAAACAATCATTGCAATCTTTAAGATTATTTTTTAGTCTCACGTTGCCTAAATTCATGAACGCAATTCGTGGTACGTATGAACACAATGGAAACCATAGATGCCCCGTTTATTATCAAAGGGTCACAATTTTAAATTATATACAGCTCCCCTGTCTTAGGGTCATTGCTAGTTAGCGACTTGACAGTAATTTCCGGACTGGACTCTGGAGCGTCTTGAGAGTATACTCTTATTTACTCTCATTTTGCCTTAATTCATGAACGCAATTCGTGGTACGTATGAACACAGTGGAAACCATAGATGCCCTGTTTTTTATTATCGAAGGGTCACAATTTGAAATTATATACAACTCCCCTGTCTTATAACATGAATAAGGCAATGCCTAGTCCTGTACATGCCGCTCCGGTATATTCATCCCTCCACGTCCTGGAGTCTTCCCTATTCTTTCTATGGCGAAA
>JAUMGZ010223380.1:0-11353 GCA_032359645.1 Pododesmus macrochisma
CGCTCCTCTTTCTTCTTCTTTTCTTCTTCCTGTTGATATTAAAGTAGCTTAATTAAATATCATTACAAGAATTTCAAGCCGAGTCTTTCTCTGCAGCCGAAGGGTCGTCCGAGGCGCCCTTCCATAGCGACTTTGACGTCCCGAGCTACGCTACAACAAGCTCTGCGCAAAATCTACAGACATTTCCTGAACCGTACAGCTATGAAGGAACATTCATGTTCGAAAAAGAAGTTGGCAAACAATTTGGCATGTTTTCGGAACCTGCTTCAACAGTAACGTCGGACACGCATCATCACCAACAACAACAGCAGCAACAACAACAGCAGCAACAACAACAACAACACCACAATCTTATGTCTTATGAGGGCAGTTTTCAAAGCTTCCCAGCACCTTCCGAGTGTGGTTTCTTCCCACAAAGATTCTCTTCCGAAAGTCAAAAACCTTATCAAAGACAATGCACATACCCACCACCTTCTGTAGAGGCTTTCCAAACACAGCCGCCTGCTTTCACCGATCTTGATACAAAACAACCTTTGCCAAGTCCGCAATCATTCAGAGACAATTCGGGACTCTTTTGTAGGGACCCCAGTAGTTTTCAGAGCTATGACCCCTCGTACTTCGGTGGTAGATCAGAGAGTTACAGTATAGCAGACCGAGGTGAAAGGTCATGTTTCGGGAGTGATATCAGTAGTAGCAGATCTCAGTACCCACGGCGACCATCGCTCACCATCGCCATGCCAAACAGATCTACAGAATGGTAAGTTCAAACCCAATACATTGTCTGTTAAAACAAAACAAAGAGTCGTAGCATCAGTGTATAAAATAAGTCAGCACTACAAAAAACAAGATGAATTTGGGTCAACAGAAAAAACAAACTATACTGGCAAAACAAATAATGGCAACATCAAACACGCAAACTGTTCTTGCACTTTTAAAAATTACGATACAATAAATGCCAAGACTAAGTTCAAGGCTGGATATAAAACATCTAAATAATGATTATAAAGTCAATACATATGAATTATTCGTGTTTAGGTAGAAAACGTTAAGTTAAATATACTAATATTGTTGTTTGTTTGTCATAATACGTAATATACGGCGCTACCTAATGGAATTAACACATATATCTTCAATTTTCGATATGAAAGTCATGTGCTTTGTTAAGTATTGATTCTTGAATTTATTTATTTCCTCATGTTGTGCATTTTCAAGAACCTAATCGTTTTAAATAAAATCTTGAAAAATCTTATAATTTTCTATCCATAAACATGTGTCATCGTTATCTTTTACAGCATAGAAATGTCAAAATACCATATACAGTCCCCTGCCACACCATCCACGCCCAGTTCGACTCGCTCTTCCCCGGGGCGGGAGCAACCACAGAAAGAGTCCCTTATGTGTGCAGTTTGCGGTGACAATGCAGTCTGCCAACATTACGGCGTGCGAACGTGTGAAGGGTGCAAAGGGTTTTTCAAGGTGAGCTTTTGACGTGACTAGTCCTAAAAAAATATGGAGGTTTTGATCAGAATTGATAAATTATTAATGATAAATCAATCGTTTAGGGTAAATGAATTTTTAATATCATAATGTCATATATCATACCAACCGCAGTGAAAACTCCCAGTATTCAAAAACAATGTGTTCATTAAGTCACAATTAAAACCTTTTTAATAAACAATGCACGTAAAGAATCTATGCTATTTTCTTTACCCAATCTTGTACTTTGAAATACCAATAAAAGAAAGGTTTTATAAAATGTAGATGCCAACCAATTTACGCTTGACCAACGCCAGTTGCAAATTAAAACCCCCTGATATATTTCAACCTAGATAATATTCTTGTTTTAACAGTATGTATGTTTCATTATTACAGAGAACGGTTCAGAAAAATGCCAAATATGTCTGTCTAGCTGATAAAAATTGCCCGGTGGACAAGCGACGGCGAAATCGATGTCAGTTCTGCAGATTTCAAAAGTGTCTCTCAGTTGGAATGGTGAAAGAAGGTTAGTATAATGACCACATTCTTGTTTTGTGTGTAATTTAAATGAGTTGTGGAATGTTTTGTATTTTTGATTCTTCACTATAAACAAACTATAACACTTACATATAAAATGTGTATTATCATGTGGATTTTTTATTATACATACTGCATAAACACGCATCAACACACGCATAGACACACACAGAAACACAAAGACACGGAATGGGGACCCAGAGTGTAAATATTCTCATTGCAATCACACTTATATGGAATTCACTTATCAATAAATATTCATTTTCTCTTGAGCGTCCGTAGTTGACGGTTAATTCATAGCTAGGGCGCGGTTCTCTCACACACTTATATATATATAAGATAACAATTTTAAATTGCAATATTATGATTCGTTTTATATTTCAATTTGTAATTTTTTCAACATTACAGTTGTACGAACCGACGGTTTGAAAGGAAGGCGGGGCAGATTACCATCAAAACCCAAGAGTCCCACGGAATCCCCACCCTCCCCTCCCGTCAGCCTGATAACTTCCCTCGTCAGAGCTCACGTTGACAGCAGTCCCGACATCCCCAATTTAGATTATTCTAAGGTAAGTGTATATTGTATTAGTAATGGACATATGTCTCTGGTGTTTTATTAATAAAGCATTTTGCAATTAAGGCGATTTAACATAAAAGCTATGTCTTTGACCTACTGTCAATTTTTTTGAATTTTTACATTGATATTTCATGAATTCATTTTGACTAATGCATATTTTTGAAACATTTCTGCCAAACACATGTGTTCTCACTTTGCTATGTCATTCCTGTGGTGACTTTTTGATGAAGCTATTGTTTGTTTGTCAATACCAAGTGTTCTGTTGATCCTATTTCTTTTTGAATACAAAAAGAGACTTAATTCTATGTTTATATGTGTCATATAACCGTACATAACTCATGTATATCTATTATTATTTGTACAGTTTACAGTGCCTTCTCTAGACGAAAATCCCCCGACAACCGAAGAGTACATACGGGTGTTTTATGAGCTTTTGTTGTCAAGTATTGACGTCATCAAATCATGGGCAGACCGAGTACCCGGATTCTGTGATCTCTGCAAAGAAGACCAAGAGTTACTCTTTAAATCGGCATCCCTAGATTTATTTGTACTTCGATTAGCATATAGGTAAGGTTTTAAACAAGAAAAAAACATGCTTGTATTTAAAAAAAAAAACCAAGAAGCTTTTGAAAACAAAATAACTCAAAAGTTACAATTAAACATATGTAAACCTATACTCCCACATTCATTATAGAATGTCTACACTTTAAAGTTAAGAAATATTTGGTACATGGTTCATTTATATATCATCCATAAACTACTATAGCTTTAATGATGTTCTCTTAACTGTCATTCTTGTTTTCACTTAACCAATCGAACAATTCATAACAAACAGCTTTAACTAATTCCAATTTTTTTTTTATTTGTTTCAGAGTTCAACAAGGAGATGATAAAATAATTTTTGATAATGGTCAAGTAATGCACCGGTTACAGTGTACGCCAATGTTCGGAGATTGGATCAACTCTATTATTGACTTTGGTCTCTCCCTGCACAGAAACACATTAGATATATCATCGCTAGCTTGTATGTCAGCTCTAACCTTAATAACGCGTAAGTATTTCTGATATATTGGACATGTTGTTTTCGTTTTCTTACCCATGTCCATGGACTTACGGGTTTAGAATATCGTCTTGTTTGTTCTTTTTTCTGTAATGCCGAACAATGTTACTTTCTAGATACTCCCTGATACATATGTAAATAGTGAACTGGTATTAAGACTGGTGACACATGTGTAGCAGGATACGTTCACTCTTTCTTGGACACCTGGTTTCGCTTCTTGTTTTTAATAAACGTTCCTTATGTACTTCCTTGTCAGTGTATGTATTTGAGTTTTATGTATAGGTTTTTCCTTTTCTTTTCTTTTTTCTAATTTTTTGTTTGCTTTTGCCCATTTTTTTTTTTTTTTTAATATATTGTCCTGGTTTTCGTATTAACTACTTTGCTTGTATGATGTTCTTATTTTTTGTCCTATTATTTTCGCAGTGAGACATGGTTTAAAGGAACCAAAGAGAATGGAAGATTTACAGATGAAGCTTATAGACTGCCTTCGGGATCATTGCACATACAATAGTGAAGCACAGAAAAAACCACACTTTTTCTCCCTCATTCTCGGTAAAGTGGCGGAATTGCGCTCCTTAAGTCGAGAAGGTGTACAACGGATGTTTCATTTCAAATTGGACAAAGTGTTTCAAGCGCCCCAGGTCATAGAAAACATGTATTTATCGAGTTCATTACCCCTCTAGAGACTTGTGCTGATTCATGACATTTTGTATGCATTGTTTCATTGGAGTACATGTTAATGTTTATGAATGATTGTTTGTGTAATTTGCTTGTGTGTGTGTGTGTGTGTGTGTGTGCGTGCGTGCGTGCGTGCGTGCGTGCGTGCGTGTGCATTATCAATCATATGTATCTCTCATATATCTGTGATTGAATTAAGTTAAGTTGAATACGTGCGTATATGGTATTTAAACCACAAAGACACTCTACGTGGTAGAATGATAAAAAAAATTGAAGTATCATCCAGATTCGTTTGTTAAGATTTTTTATTATTATTACATAGTAAAGATTCAGACATTGTCTTAGTAATTGAAGAAACAATGCAGATGGTCCATTGCTGTATTAAGTTTGAACAAAAATGTTTAAACTTGATTTTTATATTTGGCTATTTTAGCATTATGTTTTACTTCAAATAAAATATTTGTTGTAAAAGTACCATTGTTATGAAACAATAAATCCTTATTGTTGTCATATCTCGAAAGGTCATATAATGTACAGCTGTAGTATAAATACAAAACTGCAAACATGCCTTCAATGAATATATCTATATGGGGGAAACCAGTTTTCTGTGGGACTGTGAGAGGACCTTGTCCAAGATTCCAGGCCTAGTCACGAATCAACCGTCATCATCCGACGCTCAAAAGACAATTGATTTAGAACAGGCAGTGCCCCGATAATTCAAATAAGATATATCTTATTTAAGTTATTATAGACTATGTTTATAGTCTTTCGTGTTCTCTTTGCTTTAAAAGTAGCCCAGGTTCCCTTTAGATTTGTTATACTGAGTTGGAATTAAATTTCAAATTGCACTTTGTGTATATTTTAATCAATATTTTATAAATAATGTTGATGTCTCAACAGGAAGAGTATGATGTTTGTATTTTAAATGGCGATACCGGTGAAAAATAGCACCGTCATTTTTCCAATTCAGAATCAACGCCCTTCCTTATTCAACCGTTTGTTATTGACATAGGCTTAAAACTTCCTGATAAATATGTCTAATCTATGCTTAATGAGAATTGAATGTCAGCAATTGATTTCAAAATCGTATCTTTAACTTTAAATAAGGAATATTTGGAAAAAGGGAGATAGTGATTCAAAACTAAGAAAGTGGCTGCATTCCTGAAATAAACAGTTATATTTGTTGTTATACTGTCAACTACGTATGTTCTTCCAAGTCTCATTCAACAGAGTCTGTTTCAAGGAGACTTAATTTCTACGATAACATTTAAAAGTTTCTGACTTATTTTGTGTTATTACGAAATCATTTCATAATAAAGATTCCATTTCATGTTGAAAAATTATAATTTAGCTGATGCTAGTTCATAATCGAATGTTTCAAAGAAACATGTAAAAAATCAATATTTTTATTTAAAATTCGTTTCTAGTCAGTTTAAAAAGAAACCAGTTAAGATTTTTATAATCTCAATGTTAGTTCATCATGTCAAGTGTATTGTGACTGTTGTTCATTGTCTTTATTGCTAAAAGCAAGTATTAATTGTTTCAAAGAAATGTGGTACATTTTTGTATTATGACATTGTTGTTAAATAAAGAAAACGTGCGTTTATATAATATGATGCGTTAGATGTTGTTGTTAGATTGGTCACCATTGCATTCCGGTTAATGAATTTTATTTCCATATTTGATATGTCAGATTTAATTGAATTGAAATATATTTTGATAAAACAAATAGATTTATATCTCCTTCAGATGACATTTTATTACTTGGTTGTATGTTATTAGTATGTTGCTTAGGAACATCATGTGTAGCTTACGTAAATGTACAGTTATATAAGCTATATGTGTTAATGAGCATTCTTGATTTAAAATAATTCTGGTGTCGTATTTTTTATGATTTTTGGAAAATTATCTCAAGCAAATAAAACAATTATCTCAAACACATAAGATAATTAGAAGATTTTCGGGGAATAAATCATACTATGTTATAACATTTTAATAAATAATGTTTTATTCCTGTTTAATAAAATATATCTAATAAATTTAATTCAAAGTTAAGATGTTTCACATTTTAATATAGACTAATAGAATATATATATATATGTAAAATGTTTTACTGTTAGCCTATTAGACATAGTCATTGCATATTTCTGTATCAATTACACTAATGCAAATCCTATGAATAACGGATTTTTGAACTTAATTACAAACATTGTTCTGATATTATCAATAAAAAGTAATAAGAAAACAGTAACACATTTTTACTAGATATCAGACGTCAAATCAAAATCGACTTTTTTTATGTTATTTGAAATGTTGACAAAAGGATCTATGAATCTCATGAGTAAATTAGATTTAATACCTTGAGGAACACAGTGTATTTGTGGAGTCGAATTATTCAACGCTTTCAGCAAATTGTCTTTCTTACTCACCACATTTTTATAAAATAGTGCCATAATATAAAGAAAATTTTTGTTTTGCGTTCCCAAACAGAAATAAAGTAGTCCCTATGGATGTATAAATATTGAACTTATAGTATTTTTGTTTTTACTGTAGAATATGTAGAAGCCCTATGTACGCTGTAGTTTCGATTATATATTTCACCGATCGTTAATGATAGTTTATTTGTAAGATTGTTTAGAGGTATAAAGACAACGAATCATATTTTTTCCATACTCCTCAAACATTTTGCACTAAATATTGTTGATTGTCGAAAAATAGAGAATATAACTTGAGATAATTATTACAAATTTATCTTTGCATCACCGTCAAAAAATAGTTTCAAGGTTTTGTTAGCGGATTTCATATAATCGCGAAAATAGTGAGGATTGTAAACACGCGAAAAATATTGCAATAAACAGAAGTTTGATGTTTCTTCGTCACATAATTACAGAATTATATTATTTTGAGTTGGGGTAGTTCTTTAAGTTTATGGCATCATTGTTTTGTTTTGAATTATTTGTTTCTTAGTTGTCTCAAGAGACAGACTTCCTTTGCAAAAACTGAAAATTAATATCATGAAACATTTTTATTGTGAAAACATGTTAATTTCTACAACCAGGTGAAATAATGTTAACGGCAAAAAGAAGTGGACAAAAAAATTACAAACACAATTCAAACCTGAAAAGACTTCTTCAATCACATTTTGAAACGTTACTTCTGGAATTCAATATAATTTTTTATTTGTTTTTAATTCACAATTCAATAAAGCGAACAAGACAAAGCGTGTTTAACTTAAACTAAAAAACTTGTTTAAAAAATCTGGGTTTTTTCGTTTTTTTGTTACAACTTAAGATCTTCATCGCTTGTTAAAAGTATGCTTATTTTCCTTAAGATCTTTTTTGCAATGTGTTAATGCATCTGTTTTGTTTATTTAAGTAGAATCTGTATTGTTTATTTAAGTAGACTGGTTCCCTCCCACAGTTATCATGCTCCACCAGGGCGGCGCTTTGTCAGCGTACTAAGGGTAGGTAACTGAGGAGGGAACCAGAGTATTTATTTTAGCATATTTCTACAGCGTCTGCTGCTCTAGTCACGTATTTATGTATGGTTATATGTTTTAAATTTTAGAGTTGTTTCTTTTGTAAAAAGTGAACTACTAAAATCTCGACATGCCAAATGTTCTGAAAAATATTTTTGTATTACTGCACCTAAAATACAATGTTGTGTGTGTGTTTGACATACCGTACGTATTAGTGTGTAATACTAGGCATTTGTATATAAATTGATATTTCTGGTTTAAGCAAAGCTTAAACTATTCATCACGTGACCTTAAACTCCACGTTTGTCGTCAGTCGTTGAAAAAAAATTAAAATTTGAAATAAAAAATATCAATGTGAAAAGACGTTTTTCTTAAATTTCTTATATAAACGTTCTCCATGCTTACTGATTGTTTGATTTTAGTTTACTGAGACACTTTTGGTCACCATAGCACTTCAGAATTTGACTCACACTTTCAAATTTTGGCAAGACAATTTTGTATAATTGTTGGGGTATGTTTTTTGTGCATCAGAATCATCGTGATTTTCCCCTCCCACCTTGGCTCCGTAGTTTTGGTTTATCGAAGTATTTTCTATTCTATATTAAGTTTCTCTATAGCGTCCTTTTAATGACGGCTGCTCCGAAGCTAGATCTGGGTGTGGCGGGGGTGTCTCACAAAGGGCATTGGCCCTTTCCTCTTATAAATATCAAATTTATTGGAGGCATGTTTCCGATTGCATTTTTGTATTTGTATATGCCCGTTTCAGGTTGCAAGTTCATTCTGATGGTCTTGTTGTAGTGTGGTCTTTGCCGTTTATTACCATCGGAATTTTAACCACCCACCCACTCTTGTTTGGTGTGTAGCGCTTTCATTTACCGAGGTCTTAGCCATTCTAAATTCATAGATTCATTTCTCTTAAGCGTCAACTGATAACGGTTGTTTCAATGCTAGACTTGGAATGCCGGAAGAGTGTCTCTCACACAGAGTATTGATTCTTTCCTCTTATAAAAATAATAGTTATTGGTGGCCTGTTTCAGTTTGCAATTTTGTATTATTCTGATGATCCTATTTCATCATTTCGTTTCATTATATTATCTGTAGCAGTCAGTTTGTGTTTTTGATTTGTCAGTGTGCTTTATTGTTTCTACTTTCTACATAATCAACAGCATCAACTCGTAATACGTTAAAGGTTTGGTCACAGATTTGATCATATTTAACCTCTATCTTTTTTATTTTCTATAATCGTCCTCTTATGGCCACTATGGTACGCTGAAGACGTTAAACTCCCCATTTCGTGCTATTTTCTATTCCCGTTTCGTAAAGATACGATGATTCTTTCTTTACACATATCTATATTATAAAAGTAGTAAATACGAAAATTAAAGATGATATTCAAAAGACATCAGGACATGGACATGGTAAAATAAAACGAAAACTTGGAACCCACACAGACAAAAGAACAAAAATACAATTATTAACTAAAAGAGGAAACATCACGAACTTTAATTTTAAAACAACGAGAAGCGAACAAAAGTGCTCGCGATTGAGTAAGCGTTTCCTGCTACACATGTGACGCCGCAGCGATGTTTTCGTGCCATCTCAGTGTATGGAATCGTTCATAGTAAAAACGAAACATAATGTCATCATTAGCAACTGTCACGTATATCGTGACGAAAGGGTAATGAAGAAAATCACTGACAGGATAGGAATAGAAGCAGCAACAGTATCATGAAACCAAATAGACTATTGAATACGGTTTATTATGGAAGAGGTCCTCTCACTCATTCTGTTTAAATGACGTCACTTTAATGCCCAATTGTGTCACGTTTTGGCCGCGTCGTTGTGACCCGTTTATGAACCCACGATTTGCACATTTCGGCCGGGTTATGCACTGTCGCCACGTTGTGCCTCGTTTGATCGCGTTGTAGCCACGTTCTGTCACGTTTCCAAACATAGCTGCCAAAATAGGGCTTTATTAATATGCCATTCACATCATCGTCCGATCATTCACGAAACAGTTTCGATATAAAGCGAATGAAAAAAATGCCTTTAATGACCGCAAGTAGTCTATAGTTTGTAAAAATGTTACTTTCAATTATTAACGGATAAAAGAACTATCAATTGCGACAGTTACAATCATGTAGCTTCTACTTATGCAATTAAAAGATGTAGATAATTTGTTTCCATTTTTTTTCTTCAAATTACGTACATTGCTAACTGTGGTAAGAACTGTAACTCTTACAAAAGAACACCATTTTTTCGTCAAAGAAGTTTGTGATGTTTATAATTTGTTCCTATATGCGACCCTCTTTTTCTCTGTTTGTGTATGTCTGGGATCAATATATTTATTGTTCGCAGTGTATGTCCATGGGCTGATGTCCTTTAAGTATGGTCTTGGTTGATTTCCGTGTACTATCTAACAAGTATTATCCGTTTACAACTCATTATCTGAAGTACTTTTACCACGAGAAATAATCTATCAAATATCTAAACTAAACGCAAAACCAGGTGTCTTTGAAGGCGTGCGTGTTTTCTGCTAAGCATGTGTCACCCGTCATGATACGTCCATGTCAGTTCGCTATGGCAAACTTTCCCATACTGAACAAAGACACGCATCACCTCAAGAATGTTTACTGATATTTCGACGAAGACCAAAGGATAATAACTAAGTGACATAACAAGAACAGAATTCGAAGCAACAACGAAGTGAGGAAAGCAGTTGGAAAAGGGGGTTATTGTTTCTACTTTCTACATGAGCAACAAATCAACTCATAATACGTTGAAAGTTTGGTCACAACTTTGATCATATTTAACCTTCGTTTTTATTTTCGATTCCCTTTTCGGACCCCTTCATCTATAGATACAACCAGTTCTTGTCTATATTACCTTTCATTTAACATATCTATATAATATAAAGTAGTAAATACGAAAAAACCAAGACGACAATCAAAAGTCGTAAGTCCATGGACATGGGCAAATAAAAAGAGGAAAGATCACGAACTTTAATTTTGAAGAAAAAACTAAACGAACCAAGGTGCTTGTGATTGAGCAAGTGTTATTGCTACACATTTGCCAACCGCCGTTATGTTTTCGTGCCATCTCGGTATATTGCAACACTTTCCATAAAATAAAAAACGCAACGTAATTTCAACATAAGAAACTGTCACGTATATCGTGACGAAAGAGTAAAGAAGAAAAACCATTGACAGGATAGGAATAGAAGCAGCAACAATATCATGAAAGCAAAGCTAAATTCATTTTCCTCCAAGAGTCCATTGAAGGCGGTTTATTCGTAGATTGGCATTAGGTTATGGATGGTTTCCCCCTGATACATAACTGGGTGAGTTTTGCTCCCCCACACTTTTTCTTCTGGCAGTGTCATTTTGCATATACTTAACTTTATGTGGAATATATGAATCTACCACGTATTAGCCACTATTTTCAGCTTTATGCTTCTAGGTTATGCTCAATTTTCATGTTTCCAGTTAACTTTTGTAAATATGTATAAACGTTTTACTCGTTTGGATTTTTATTGACAATTGATGTT
>JAUMGZ010223391.1:0-11353 GCA_032359645.1 Pododesmus macrochisma
GGTTTAACGTCCCTTTCAACTATTGGTAAAGTCCTAGGGAGCCGGTGTCTGCTTGTAACAGAGCGCAGGGATGGCGACTTTATAGTGCTGTCTCACTAAAATATCACGCCACAGACACATTAGCATGATATCAATCGGTCATTTTATCCTGATACCGAGTAAACCAGTACTTCTCCTGCATAGAAAGCTGAGTTCTTGGCAGGGAGTGAGAGGAAAACGAATTAAAACGTCTTAGGTTTGATGCAGCCTTGGATCGAACCCTTGCCTCCCGCTAACAAAGCGAACACTCTACCAGTGCGCTACCGTGGCAGTCCACTTACGACACGAAATCATATGATGATCTAGATATATCAGACAAGATGTAGACACGAAACTTAAGGATTTTTTTATTGAAAGTTTCAATATAAATTATACAGATAGTAAATGTAATAAAACAAATTATAAAGCGCGACAACTCTTGATATAGATTTAAGCTTTGCATTTTCTGCCATTGATGTCACTTCATCCTCTAAATTGTAAACACCAAGATACTTAAGAAGTATAACTGAAAACGAAATAAAAATATAAGTTCCCACAGGTTTTTCTTTACATTATTATCCCAGAAACATGCGCCATTTCTGTAATCGGCGGTATCACTTTCCATCCATGGCGACTGCAAGCATATTGCTGAGGCAGATTCAAAAATGGCGGACGATAAAGCTCGTCAGTTTCGTTGACAGGTCTTTTGTGAAAAATGTCGACCAGTTGTCAGTCATGTCCGGGGGGATTCTGCCGTTAAGTCCCTTCGTTAATATCTTGTAACCGCAAGCAAATCAGTTGTCAAACATCCTAGAAGTTTAAGAAGGGATTAGAAAAACAATATCCGTAGAAGACTGGGGGGATATGATCGTCAATTGGACTTTATAATATATAGAATTCAAGTTGATGAAGTTAATGACAACATCTGGTGATCGAACGAAGCGGGTGATTTTATCGCACGTCATCAATGATTTTCTATTTCAAAATTAAGTTTTTTTCTATGCTGTTGTTGTTTTTTTTTTTTGCCCCGTGACCCGCTTTCTTGACAAAACAGTGATCTTGCTACATTTTAAAGAGTACAATTTGTTACACCATTTTGTTATTTGTCTGCCTCAAACTCCCCAGACCTTTTTCTCCCGACTTTCTTTTACCTTTGTCGGACCCCCCCCCCCCCTCTCTCTCTCAGATTATAAGATAAATAAATGCTCTATTGGTGGAGGAAAGGATATTTTGGTGAAGCAAATCACACGGGGTGATGTGTAAACATTAATGTATATAAAGTATTCAATTTGATATTTATAAAAAAAATAATGAAGACTTTATATCGGTGTGAATTTAATAGGTTAACGTGACACAGTTATATGAATGACAATTTCAACACATTTTTAAATACTTTTGAATGCTAAAGGATTTCATAAGAATATATAGAGATATACTTTGTAAATGCATCGGATTGGGCATTACTTACACACGGACGACATATCGTTTTCATTATATATACACCGAATATTTTTTTTGTAAACTTCAAAGAGAAATTTCATTATTTGATTCTAACTTCAAAACATATCCGGTTATTATTTTGGAGTTAGATCCACAATAACTTTTTTTTCTGAAAAGAATGCATTTTTTTAAGTTAGAAACAGATATCTGTTGCAAACTGTGGCACAAATTTATTACTTGAAATCACAAAATCTTCTTTTTCACTTCGCATGTATTACTTTGCCATAAAACGTATAAAACCAAATATTTCTGCCGCAGTGAACAAACGCCGCTGCTCACACGATATATTGTTTCATTAAACAACAATGCTTCCTAAACCGTTAAAGCCGATAAACCCGTTTTGCCATTCAAAGTCTCGCACACCTGCGTCAAAGCGAGGCAAATCCTATCAGAAAGTCAAAAAGTCAAGAAAATTTGAATTATCGGCAGCCTCAAAGAAAATGTTACCCAAAAGTATAGTTACGGATATTAAAATCACCTCAACCTCCACAAACAATCCGAATATTTATATAAAAGCTTGGTCAACGTGCCCTTTGCATTGTGGGATTGTTTTGTCTCGCGACCGCTAGAGGTCGTCTCAGTCGTTGACTTCAGCACACATCATCATTGTAGCGGGTTTATTTAATGTAACTAAAAGGCTTTGAGGCAATGACGGGATCGCTCTGCAAAAGAATCATTTCCATTGTGTTCCGTGGAGCAGAAAACGCGCAGAAAATGAGTTATTCATAAATTGCTGGAATTAACGCTTAATAACATTAAGTGTTAAAGCCGTAGGATTAAATCCGCTTATTGAAGCAATGAGGTTCGGTCGTGGAATAAACAAACAGAATTTTTTATTTTTCTCTGTTAAGAGTGAGGGATATTAGTTTTGTATGAGAATGATGGTCATCGTGAAATAGACAAATGATGCACAGACAATATATTGATGATCAGCTGTCCTTTTTATAGACTAGAAATTATCTCCAACTTTTCATACTGTGTGTAAATTGTGGCCTGTCCTCTATCTAAGGGCATAAAAATGCAATCATACTCGTTATAAATCTTTTTTTTTTTTTTTTTTTTTTTAAATTTTTTTCTACATAGAACACATTCTTTGTGTATTATAAACACCGAACATCTGTTACATATATAGGTACAGTATACCGCATATCACTTGCTGTTCATAGAGTACCTGGGCTATGTTTGACATTGTGGTATACGTTTTAATAGGAACAAGTACTGTCTTTTTAGCGGAATTTTCATTGGTTGAAAAAATAAGTTTTTATCTGTATAAACATGTACATAAAACAAATTAAGGGTTTCGCGATAGATTTCATACTGCAATGTAGTTAGCAGATAAGGACCCGTCTTGGTAGTGCGCATTGATGGCGACTTTAAGGCAAAACGCGGGTTAGAAATATACATGTACTTGATAATTCTTTTTTTTATTTTTTCAATGTACATTGCATAATAATTGATAAATAATCAATGTCAACTTTTTGTGAAAATTCAGTTTTTTGAGAAATTTGGTAAACTTCACAAATTTATCTCAATGCAACTATAAAATTTACTAAGAATCATAAATGAAACCTCAACATTATGTAACAGCATATAGGTAATAATCATTATTATAAAAAATTGTCATACATTTTGTACATTTTTGTAAAATTGAGCGTGTATTATTGAAATTTTTGAAATTTCACAAAATATGAAATATCAGAAAAACTGCTTGATAGATTTCCAATATTTTGCTTTAAATTGAACCCTCTATTGTTAATAAGGATTAAAACGAGTGGACGTTTTTTATAAAAAAAGGTATCAAGTAGTTTTCTCACTCGCGTATTGCCTTAACGTATTGTCTCACTGAATTACCAAAGTGCAGTCATATTGACAAGATGCTTCACTCGGTCTAATTATCCTGACACTGAGCCAACCAGTCCCTCTCCTACCTAGACATTCTGAGATCTTAGCAGGGTGGGAGAAGATAACCTGCTAATATGTTTTAGATCTGTCTCTACCGAGGATAGATCCCGCGACCTACCGCACAGGAAGCGAACACTCCAAATAGAGCTGCCACAATGCTTTATTGTACGTACTTACTACACCATTCATCATATTATTCTTTTATACTTTGCCTCATTTTTCCATACTTTCTAGCTTTTTTCATATTTGTGAATACTTTTTTAAATTGCTGTTGTGCACTTAGAATTGAGTAGACTTCAAAAATATGTGTGCCACGTACTAATGACAGTTGTTTTAGAGGTAAACTTGAATAATGCGAAAAAAAAGTAAAATTTAAAAGGTTACACAATTTTTCAACAAAATATTCTACGCGGTGTTAAAATTCATCACCTGAAAAATTAATATTCAACAGACCTGTAAACACACGAGAAAGATATTCCGTAAACTAAATATATGTTCCTCCATCTCTCGTCGGACGAGAACCGAGTTGGTCTGTTTCTTGTAGGAAGGCCAGCTCTTTGACAGGTGCCTGGTGTCAGCACATGAAAATACGATATTGCAAACCATTGCAGATCGACTCGGCAGTGTTGGTTTATATCGAGGATTTCAGCGTCAAATTGAAATAATTAGGAAAGTCGATATTTCTGAAAAGTTCCAATTAGCACTGACTTGGCGTGTACAATGTACATAAAATAAAATTTTCTTTAAATGTGTTTCATACATCCAATCTTTATACTTAAGGTTTGCGTGTAAAATGTACGAGCGGTGTACAATTTGTTCTGAATGTAGGCATTTCGATAGACAATGTTAAAACACCCGTAAACTTGTATTTCTAGGTCAGCTTCGAAGAAGAAATGTCCTTTTTACTTTTATGCAATATCATGTAAGTACAAACGCATATTAAAGAAGAGATACGCGAATAGGTTATCCCAATATCTGATGTCACAATGTTTTAGACAAAAATAAATAAAACGGAAAACGTAAAGAAAAACAGTAAAAGCAAAAATAGTTAAAAATAAATTAATATATCAGACGAAGCCGAATTGAATACTAATATTTCATAAGTTGAAAAATGTCCTGAAAATAAATGGATTATTTGACAATAGTAAAATTATGTGGCGGTCCATTCAAATTCAATATTTTAACACGTTTGAATATTTACCGCATTTAGCTTTTTAAAACGTGTGGAAAAACATTGTAAAGAGCTCAATGTTTGTTTTTTTTGTGACCGTCAACAATATTGAAAGATAGTATTTTTGACAGTAAAAATCAAAATACGTTGTACCGACAGGTGACTTATATTTAGTAATACATTTCAAAGATGTCACGTCGTATATAAAATAAAAACCCCGAAATATATTAAGTTGAGATATATGCAGTTATTAGGAATTGTTTGTCTTTAAAATTTTGAAAGCAACATTTCTTCGATATGTGTTGAGAAAATCATAAATGAAAAACAGACCCTTTTATAAGCTTGATAATTGGTACATGAAATATTCAAAAATATGCGTTTATAACTATATTTTTTACAACTATAGTTTTTCTCTTGTTAAGTACAAAGAAGAGTGATCATGCACATCAATCAAGCCAAGTGTAGGTAACTGAGTGTAAAAACTCAACATCTAATGATCTCGTCTCGATCTCGTCTAATTCTCGCGTGAGAGAGGAAGCACCGGAGACGAATGCATCGAAATCCTTGAAAAATTAACATACTTCTCAATACCACTTAAAACACTGAAATTAAACATAGAATACATATGTTGTTGTATGTAAACCTGGAATTTGATATTCTCCATTGAGAAGAATTTAATAAGCTCTTTTCGGTTAAAAAAAAAATAGCACCCGCATGTCAACCGGAAACGCGATCAGAGTGCATAAAAAAAGAAAACGACGACGGGTCACTAAAATGTAGTGCATTGACAGGTGTGCATTGAGATGAAAACTTTTCAAACTTATATATTTTCCCTAAGTGTGACATCTTAGATTACTCTTCTTTCTATCATAAACAAGAACATATGATGTCTTACTAGGTGTCACAGAAACGTAAACATTGTCTTTAATTCATATTTCAAGATATCTAGACATCTGACTAATTATGGACCACTTTGTAAAGTATATTTCATGTAAGCACCGGAATTAATCACACAACTAAAAACAAAAACGTCAAAAATTCCGGAAAAATCATCAGATCCGATTTTATTTATTTTCAAAAATTCCACAAAAGTTTTTAAATAAACAAAAGTTGGTAAATATTCACAGTGCTTTACGACAGTTAAATGGTTGAAGAGTATTTTATTAACAGTATATGTAGCGTGCAATGTTTTGCTGATAAAATTATCTGTATTTTACTTCCAAATTGCGACCACACAGCAAACGGAGAACGAGTTCGTGGAATGCACACCTCTTACAAACTGGGGACTTGAGCCTTACATCGGCGCCCCAGTAATTATCTTAACTATCGTATCAACGAGTCTCTGGCGAGTGATTATAAAAACGTTAACAACTGTTTGCCTGGTTTCTTGTCCTCCATTAATTACGATTTTTACTAAATGAAGCCTAACTCAACACATGTAAATTTACGTCATAACATCGCCCCTCTATGTAGCTGAAGTTTGAAGTGTAATGGAATACCTGGTCTAACAACCAAATTTCGTGTTTTGTTTTTATCAAGAACATTTTATTTTGTTATTCTTCCGCCTCTAAGTGAACTGAATATTGCGTTTATCCTTTTAAATTGGACAAAAAACCTGGAATTTACAAATAAAAGTTTTGTAATAAAAAGGTTGTTTTGTAAATTACATGCATTTCTTACACGTTCAATTGATCAAGAACGTGTTCATATTTAAATGTTTTCTCATTTCGTAATACGTCTATCTCGACTGCTGTTTTATTTTCTAGTTTTGATCTTATACATTAAAGTAGACATACACATTTTCTCTATATCTAAAAACAATAAAATGAAAAAGATAAATTTACACATTTCTCTAATATTGTATATAACAAAAAACCAATAAAATGAAAAGGATAATTTATTTACATTTTAAAGTTGGGTGATGCTTAATGATTCTACAGGCGGTTTTCTCTCTCTCTCTCTCTCTCTCTCTCTCTCTCTCTCTCTCTCTCTCTCGTACGTGCTTTCTGTCTGATTGTTCGTAATACTTTTTTCTGTAACTCCCATTTTCTCTCAATATAAATTTCTGTCATGTTCTCTTTTGTACACTTTCATATTCTCTGTATTTTCAAAATTAGCTTCGACATGCCTTAATTAACTATTTCTTTGTTTATTAAATACACACATAATAACCATGCCATTTTCTTATACACGTAAATGATGATGAATACCTTTCAACAAATAACATATATGTGTAATTTAATATTTCTGATACATGTTGTCCGACTTTCTCTATCCTAGTAACCTGCAGGACCCAGTCGTTATTTTCGCTCCTAAGATCGCTTCATTTAACCTCAAAAGCCTTAACTGTGTCGGTAGAGGGCGCTGAATTATTCGAGTCTGTCCGCGCAATGTTATGTAACGTGTAACATCACTACATAGTGGTCAACAAACAGATCTTTAAAAGTAAATGTTATCAAAAGATATGATCTGTTATGGAACGGCATTCAGGTACTTAATTAGAAGTAACATGTGTTCTTGTTTGTTTGTTTGTTTATTGGGGTTTAGCGTCTCTTTAACTCATGTATTAGTCATATCGAGACGGTGTCTGCTTGCGACAGTGCGCACTTATTGCGACTTTATAGTGTTGTCTCATTGAAATATCAAGCCGCAGACACATTGACATGATACTTCACTCGGTGACATTATCCTGACACCGAGCCAACTAGTCCTCCTCCTACCCAGTATACCTGGACGCTTAGCAGGGAGCGAGAATATTGCCTAATTTTAAAGTCTTAGGTTTTGACTCGACCGAGATTCGATCCCACGACCGTGGATTCTAGCACCAGTTTACCAGCACCAAGCGAGCGCTCTAACTACTGTGCCGCTGTGCTGGTAGCATGTGGTCTTGAAAGCTAATATTACCAAAACATAAGCCAAGGACATAAAACAATTGCAAACCAAGATAAACAGGGAAAGCAAACAGAAAACGAAAGTAAACATAAACATCATAGAAACCTTCCAAAAGCTGGAACTGTACTGGTCGACAAAAGTCATCGAGACTTTCCTCTTGTAGAAATCTTATTTATCGGAGGCATGTTTCAGATTGTATTTTGTATAACTAACGATCCAAATATTAAATTATAAATGCAGTTTTGTGAACACTAAGCCCCAATGTTGATTTATACGCCAGAAATATATAGTGAAGCTCGTAAATGGTCTTTTCTATTCTATTGTTTAGTATACGTTTTTCTTACATTTCATTCAGTGTGAGCGAGTCTTGTCGAGTTAAAATGGTTCTGTTTTTCATAACAATATTTTTAAAAGTACTTTTTAATAAATCGTTCAGCAAGTTTTTTTTTTATTTATATATTATGCATGCATTTATAAAAGTTCACATAAGGTCATCTCTGCTGAAAGGGAAGGATTAACCAAAACAGTTATTCACAGAA
The DNA here is from genome assembly GCA_032359645.1 of Pododesmus macrochisma. Classification (NCBI taxonomy): domain Eukaryota; kingdom Metazoa; phylum Mollusca; class Bivalvia; order Pectinida; family Anomiidae; genus Pododesmus; species Pododesmus macrochisma. The sequence goes on from JAUMGZ010223391.1 coordinate 8,023, forward strand.
ATATTAATGCATTTAAAAATCTACTTTAAACGTTAACGCTGCGAGCTTATTAATATGAAGTTTGCTCATATTATAATTATTTAACTTCCTCTACTTACATATGTCTTCTCCTTTGGTTCACTCAAAAGTAAATCTAACACTGAGAACTTCCGTTGATTTGGGTTATGTTGGAACTAGGCTTTGACTTCGACTCCTCGCAATTTGTGTTCATGCATTTCTATTTTCTTAACGTGAATTTTGATAATCAACTGTTGATTTTGATCATAAGCAATTTGTGTATCTTTTATATGTATTATTTGCCAATATGCCGCCGACACGTTCGAAAGTGATGTAATATGCAGCTGCCTTCCCAAAACATGACTCAAAACAAAAAAAAGTGGTCTCTATTCTGTCGATTCATTGTGGTGGTTAATTAAAGATTTCCACCACAAAAAGGTGAGAATTTGATTCCCGCTTTAATCAGATTTTATTTCATTGTATACAAGCAAAGTGTCTTTTAAATCAATCTACGGGTCCATAATTTTTTCACAACAAAATGAAAGTGGACATGTACGGAAGCATAAAAGGGTCGTTAACAAAAATTCTCGTCTAGGCAAGAACAAAACCTTGCCCCGGCGAAAACTCGGCAAAACAGGGGCGAGATTTTTCTTGCCTAGGCAAGAATGAGTTTTCATCGGGGCGAGATCCCGGTGAAAGCTCATCCTCGCATGGGCAAGAAAAGGTTCTCGCCCGGCAAGATTTATGTATTGCCTAGCCGAGAAAATTGCTCGCCGGGCGTGGGGCGAGAATTTTTTAATGGCCCTTGAATAGTACATGTATTGATTGTTGTGAATACGACCTTTACCACATGTCACACAATGTAATACATTGTAGTGATATATTTCACTATTTTGGTCGTGCGTCTTAGTTAACGTTGTTGCCACGTACCGAAAGTATACGGAGATATCATGGCGGATGACACATATGTAACAGGAAAAGTTTACTATCTTGCAAAACCTTGGTTTATTTCTAGTTATTAAGTTCGCGGCGTTTCCTTTCCCTTTAGAAATTTTTGTTTACTGTTGTCTTGATTGTTTGCGCCTACGTTTTTCATTTGTTTGTCAATGACCACGGACGTTTTTATTTTGTTTGTCAATGGCCAATGACGTTTTTCTTCTGTTTGTCAATGTACATTGACGTTTTTCTTTTGTTTGTCAATGTACATGTACGTTTTTCTTTTGTTTATCAATGTGCATGAACTTTTTGTTTTGTTTGTCAATGTCCATGGACGTTTTTCTTTTGAGTTATGTCTTAGTTTTTCATATTTACTACTAAAAGGCCTATATGTAAGATCGCTCCAAGTTTTTTTTTTGTGGGAGGAGTCAGCAAAGTTAACAAACAATTTCACGTAAACAGTGATCAATGGTAGGGGGTATATAATTAGTTTTCCGTAATAATTATTGTTGATTTCTTGATGTGGCGATTATTTATTTTTAAAATGCTTTTTGTTCTAATGATTCTATATCTTCTTGTTTCTTTTTGTTTTAGATGTCCCTTGCAAATTAAGACGGGGCACTTCAAAAGAAAGCGACGGAAAACCAAACCATTTTCGTGGTAGAAACTCGTCCTTGGCTCAATTTTTCAATTCTTTATTGGCCTTAACTCGTCCTTGACTCCAGGTATAGCTACGATACCGCCGTCAGCAACTGACAAACAATGGGCCCATATATTAGAAAGTAACAAGACGTTTAAACCCAGAGTTTGGTGTTGGTATGAGCGGGTTTGTAATATTGACCCCCGTATCGCCATAAAGCATAAACTAGACTACACTGCTGTAAATCAGTGATACACATTGGATATCATGAATAGCATAGGGTGTGTATTTTGTTCTTTTGCAACAAACCTGTTTCATGAACAAACAAAGCTCGCAGTTATTTTATTTTCTTACAAGGTAAATCACATATACATACACAGACGACTTATCAACGCGGTCAGTTCATGTTTTCGTTTCTACTCTGTCCGCCGTGCAAATCCGTGCCCTACTAACAACATTGTCCGTCCGTGTTTTCGTTTCAACTTATTCTGGCTCAGATCCGCGCTCCGCAGGCGAAGATAACGAGTCCCTAACACGTGTTTTGTGATTAGTAATAATATTGACTCGGTGTATTCTGGGGTGGATAATGAGTTATTACTATAAGGTTATGCTGTGGACACGTGTTAATACGTTGTATAGTGTGTAGTTATACTTATGTTTACTTATGTTTGTACATACACAGGTGAAATATGACTATCTTCTTTCACCTCGATATCAAAACAAGTCGGGTAACGAAACCCGCAGAGACCTTCTGTGCTTAGATCCCAACACACAATATATTACTGGCAATAAACGTGTTGCGTTTTGTTATATGCTGTTAAAGTACTTCATAGTCAGAACCAAGTTTGGTTGCTAAAATAATCAGTAGGCAAGTCAGACCTGTCGGAATGACATGAAATGTGAGCAGAAAGAAATCAGAAACGGTGAATAGACAAGAAAGAAAACATATTTCGACGTAACTGGAAACTCCTTTAGCGGAAGTTTGGCATTTAAAAAACACATGAAGAAAAAAAGAAAGAAAAGACAACAAGGGTTTTGCAGTTAAACACGTGCAGTTAAAAAGAAAGAAAAGATAACAGGTTTTTTTTAAAGTAAAGGACAGAGAAAACGCTGAAACCGTACATTCTACATGTAATCAGAAAAACGAAGAAAGCAAAACCAATATAAATTTAACAATATAATATACAAACTGTAAAATTGGAGGCGAAACGATTAGTTTTCCATAGCTTAAAATTGATATTTGATGTTTTATATATATGAATATATTACGTTATTAAATAAACAAAACATTTAAATAAATTAACAAAAAAATTGAGAAGAAATGTCGACCGTAGACGAAGTCCGAGGTTCATTATACTTCTGTGGGTGAAACAGCTTTCTACCAACCGAAATCGAAAGTTCATAATTGTGTTTCCATATGAAGTTTAAATACAATTATAAATTAAAATAAAAAAACTACATGTTATTTTAGGCGAGCCAAGTCAATATCACTTTTCAATCATCTTTTTTCTGAACGCCGATGGTCGATATCACTATTTCAGAAAGGTCATGCCAATAACATTTTAGAAAAGAATCATGCTCATTTAAACTATGCATATTAATTCTTTGAAAAAATAAAGCAACGCCAAGTTTAAAATAATGCAAAAATGCTGAGTAAAAATAGCGGACGGACGGACGGACGGACGGACGGACGGACGGACGGACGGACGGACGGACGAACGAACGAACGAACGAACGAACGAACGAACGAACGAACGA
>JAUMGZ010223402.1:0-11353 GCA_032359645.1 Pododesmus macrochisma
CAGACAGACGGACGACGGACGGGATTTGTATGAGAAAAGTCCACCTTGGACCTTTGGTCCAGATGGACTAAAAATATTCAAACAAAAATATAACTTCCCCTCCCTGAAAGAAATATCCTGAATTTTCATGTAAATAAAAAGGATGAGGCTTGTTGGGGTTTAAAGTTCAACCAGTTAGAACAGGCCTATAGTTTAAAAAAAAATTACTTTATTAGAAGATTTTTTAAAATGTCCCCAAATTAAACCCCATAGCAAATCACCAAACCTGTTTTTGATCCCAGTGTCATACCTTGAACAAACTTGGTTCTCCATGCCCCAAGGTTACTGCATATGCAAGTGGATATGGAGAATGGCGATCTTGACACTCATGGGGCACCTGATAGCTTCAATGCGTTCTTATCAAGTTATATTGGGCATTGTAAGAAATTTGCACAAAAACTTTGACATGGTAAATGACCATTTATATCCAATTAAAGATTAAACTTGCTCACATTCCCCTTTTAAGCATCAATACAAATAGCTATGATGATTTCATGAGACTGCAATTTTATACTTAAAGCTACAACACAGAAAAGAGAAGCCTTCACCAAAACAGTCGAGATGGAAACGCTGACTCTCAGGTGACAACATAAGCTCCCCTTATTTACTTTGTACAGGTGAGCTAACAACAACACAAATAAAGGGGAACATGTCTTTTTAATAAGATTACTGAGGTATCAATCTTCCCTTCCTCACATAGAAGTTTAAAGTTCAAATTGACACCCAAGAAAACATCTTCACAGTATCAAATACATGTACTTTTAAACCGTTAAAATATTGGACAAACAGCAACAACATTCAATGTTTTATTGAGATTTGGACAAACAGCAACAACATTCAATATTTTATTGAGATTTGGACAAACAGCAACAACATTCAATATTTTATTGAGATCATCATCAGTAACCATGGAGATTAGACAATGTGAAAATTGCAATAAAAAAATTAATCACAGAAATAAGTATAAATTATCACAATTAGTAGGCTCTGTTAAAGTCATAACACTGAAGCTGCTTTATAATTATCACAATAATCAGGCTTTAACACTTTTAACAAAAAAGTATGTATGTAGTTCCTTGTCATCAATACAGTTAATGTGGTTATGCTAGAGTCATCTTCTGTAAAGCATCTGTGACGCCTGAACCAAAGTTGCCTCCCCTGGATGACACAAAATTTTGGTATCTGAAATGGGAGAAAACATTATTGTTTTATAACAAAAGCAAAACATGGCAAGATTAAATTATAAACTATGTCATACAAAAATTATGTATCTGAAATGGAGAAGTAAAATCGTTTTATAACAAAAGAAAAATATGGCAAGATTAATTTTCAACTGGATGACACAAAATGTCGATATCTGAAATGTGAAAAATGTATTTTTTTTAAAACAAAAGCAAAATATGGGTAAGATTAAATGTTTAACTCCTTAATGATCAGATCCATGGGAACATATTACTCGGTAAGCCAAACAAAAAGTCTGACAGCTCTACACGTAAATTATCACAAAAGTATATCTAATAAATATATATATGTATAAATTCTTACTGGTAGATAAAGGTACAACTTGTGTGGTTTAACATCAATCTTAATACACTACTTAGGTTTTCTTAAGAGATAAATAGAAAAAAGATTAATATCTATTCATACCTTGATAATTTTAAAAATATATCTCTGTATACAGGTTGAAATTATTCATACGGTTACATAAAGGAAGAGTTACATTGAGATGTGAGATTGGACTTAATAAGAGTGTATTAACATAGTATAAACATGCATCATACACGCTTGACCTTTCGTTCTCCACAATACTTCACACACTATACTGGTGATATCATTAATTTCTTTACAATCAATAGACTAAGACTCCTGCCAAACAAATGCTATTCCATCGGGTATTTTTCATCAACCAATTGAGAAGAAAGGGTTTCTTTTCTTAATCTTTTGACTTGGCGGGCACTTTTGTTGCATTCCATTAGGTCCTGTTTCGTTCTGATTGAGACATGTGTTTGGTTATATTCTGAAATCATGAGAACTATCCCACGGGATTGTTTCTTCCATTTCACTTTTATTTTTGCAACAAAACCAAATTCGCGTTAATAGAATGTCAATGAATACGCTGATATCCAATTGAATATAGTAACAGAGGTTTTCTGCCTCCGTACACAGGCCAATTCACCACAACTAAAGCTACCATATTACCATCATAATTGGCAATAGGTCGCTGTACATGGCCGCAGTCAAAAGTCAAAGAAATCTCTCTTATCAACACAACAATGAAAGCCCACTGAGAAATGCATGCAAAGTGATGTTAGAATCGTGTCAATCAAAACTCTACACACATCAACATCGCACAATCAAAACCTTAAAAACCTTTCGTCAAATTACAAGAATGACGGATTATTGCACAAAGGTCGAATTTCTATGCTTGTTAGAGTCCATTTACCATGTACATATTAAGATTATCAGCGTGAGATGTGGTCGAAGTATCACGACATTTAACTTATTGTTGAAATCAACACAATAAAGAAACATTTTTTACAAAAGTGCAAAGACTAACACTTAAACATTAAAACATAATGAAATGTTACTGTAAGAATTATATCACATTGGTCAGAATGAAATGCATCTGTACATGTTATATTAAAATTATTATTATGAACTGTAGCTTTGAAGTTATATTACAACTTCATTAACTTACATTTGACCATTAAGTTACACAATATCTAAATATTTGGAGAAATATATATATTTACTTAAATTCTGAAGTATACAAGCTTTTAAACAATGAAAACTGCATTCTGTCTGATCTAAATACCACCATTGCTTGTGATTCACTTTCTGTATATTTATTGTATTTATTTATTACAGAGATTTGAGATAAAATATCTAAGACAATATTCCATCTTTGTACTTTTCTTTTCCTTTATACATTTTACAATACTGTCAACAATGACTTTAACATATTTATATCAATTCAATCAAATTTTTAAACTCTAAGTAAACTTCAGACCCATCATTAGTAAACATTTAAGTCAAAAGAGAAGAAGCACATCTGTCACTTGGTATATGCCAGTCTATGTGTAGATGCTGTCACAAAGTACACGCCAGTCCTTGTGTGTAGGGCCAGAGTTAAAAATATCTTTGTTTGGTGTAACCTGACCCTAGATTACTTCGCGGCAGGGATGGGAGGTGGGTAGAAAATTCTGTTTATTTTTGTTCAAAATGAAGTATGTTAAATGCATGTTTGTGAAAAAAAATAAGCCAATCTGAATCATACAATTATAACATAACTGTCTTTTTATTTTTTAATAATAAATATTTATCTACCCGAACAAAATGTCTACGATAATATGTAACAGCCTGATAAATGCGTTGATAAAAATTTGTTTTTAAAATCAGAAAGAAAATGTGAGGGTTGGGCCGATTTTCAGGGACGGCAGGGTTACGCCAAACAAACATACATTTTATTTAGGCCTAGATAATGTGCAAAAGGTTTAAAGTATAGAATATCAAGGCTTGTTCTTACTCCTCGAAGATTTGTGATTACATACAAAAAATGTATAGAACAATTGTAAAAAGAACAAAGAAACCTGTTATCACATATTAAAACGATATGCTTACTTCACAATAAGTAACTCAATACCTTAACAAAGGGTTTATACTGATATAAATGCTAATATGTACTTGTATATGTTATTATCTAACAATCATCAGTACAACGTGGTTAGAAACGAAAGGGAAATAGAGCAGACGATGAACAGAAGCATGTGAGAAAAACAACAGATGACAACAAATAGTGAATGTAAAGGTCAGGTACATGTATAGTACATTTCATGGAAAATTCTGTAACAAATCATATAAAAAAATAAATATTTGCTACTTTACAGTTTACTAACAGGATTTTAAATTCTTAATATTCAATAAATATATTACGTACTGTAATTTAACTTTTCCATGCAGATTTTATAGAACAATTCAAAAGAATGTAAATGTAATGAATTTTCAAAGAAGGGGCCCATTGGGTCCATCCATTTGGTTGGTATTTAACTTTTTTTCTTCAAAGATTTTTTAAATTTATAAAAAAGAATAACCAATTTTTGCCCATGAGTGATGCCCCTGCAGGCTGAGCCCCATCATTTGAACAATTATGAATTAAAATTTCACCCGAGGATGCTTCCTACCAAGTTTGGTTAAAATTGGTTTAAAGGTTTTGGAGAAGTCAGAAAATGTGAAAAGTTAACATATGTACTAGCGTTGAACTTTGACTCTGAAACACATTACCAATTTTTGACCCCAGTGTTTTGCCATTTAACGAACTAAGGTCTCCATATCACAAGTTTCCTATACATGCAAGTATTAAGCTCTAGACCTTCCAGTTTATCAGAAGAATTTTTTTATTATTTTGTTAAATTTTCCCAATTTTTGGCCCACTTTTAGTGCCCCCTGGAATTGGAGCACCATCATTTGAACAAATCTGAATCCCCTTCATCTATTGATGCTTCCTTTCAAGTTTGGTTGAAAGTGGTTATAGAGATGTTTAAAATGTAAAAGTTTTAACGACGATGGACGTCAGATGACAAAGGAGTTGTATGGACTTAAAACTAGAATGCATTCTTCTGAACTGATTCTGAATAAATGTCATGATTAAAAGACTTTTTCTGCAATCTGTATGTTTAACTAGGACAGGCAATGGTTGGGATTTGTACGGAAAAGTTCACCTTAGACCTTTGATCAAGATTGACTAAAAAACTTCATTTTATGCAAGAAAAGAATTTCAAGATGTTTAACAAGGAGGCTAGCATTGGTTTTTCAATCATAAAATATTGATGAAAACCAAACAATAAGTTTGCAGCCATTAAATATTGCAAAAATTCCAAGTCCATAGACCGTTTTGATTTTCAAGATGGCAACCAAGTTTCAAGTCTGTCTTTTTTGATGTATGAGAAAATTATGAACTACCAAAAAACCAAAATTCAAAAAGAAGGAAAACACAACAAAAATATGAAGGATGAATGAAAGGAAAATAAACAGATGAATAGCAACTGATGACAGGTAAATAACAAGACATTGAGCAATTACTTTCAAGCTACATACATGACCTTAAAGGTATAATAAATTTGAAAATTAAATTTCTCTTTAGTACTTACTGAAGTTTTTATTTGCCCACATTTATAAATAAATTCACCATTTTCAAATTAAGGTTATTTGTTTCATCCATTCTTTGTATAATTTCATCTTTGATTCAACTTAAGTTTTCTGTCAGTCATCTACTCTCAAATACTTTTCTATGCTGCTCAAATTGCACAATCAATGTTTGATGTTTTTTAAATAATTGAGTATCTTTTTCCAGAGAAGTATTTATATAAAATTGTTAATAATGATTGCATAGCTACATAAGCATTAATTGAGAACTGCCATATTACTTAGTGGTTATATTCAACCTTATTACATAGGCAGGCCAGATCGGCACAATACACAATAAAGAAAACAAGTTTTCATTATCTCAACACAAAATGTCAAATGTACTCTTTAGAAAAATGTTTCAATACCAGCTGATGAGGCGGTCATTTTCATTTATCACTGGACAAAGACATTTTTCATCTTTTCATTTTCTTTTATGTTCTCCGTTTCAAGATAAACATGAGCAGAGATTCATGATGCCAAACACACAACGGCAACTACAAAAATTACATCTCAATTCATGCTGCCAACAAAGCGTTTTTATGACGGCAGAAACGTGTTCCATTGTGTAACATTTAATGAGTCTTTTTGTAAATTTGTTTAACAGATAAACCTATCAATTGCGTCCACTGGTTAATTTCTGACTCTATTTGACGTCGGTATTCTCCTACAAAAAACAAGTCAATATTTGCTATGGCAAGGCTTTGGATGCAAAATTAACAGCTTTTGTGCTGCTTTTCAAAACACGCCAAAGAAAAACGTATATATTTTCTATAGTGTGATCCATGGCCAAAATCACAAAATTAGACCTGTTTGAAATGTTTACTGCTTTCCTCTGTGTTTGAATGGAGCAATTTGACAGTAAATTACATGGTTCAGATTTGCTTTACAAGAAAATTTCATAGTACAGTAAAAATCAATTGCCTATTAAAGGCAGAGAGATAAGATTTTACACACAAACTGCTACTTGTCAAAAAGGACTTTAAATGCCGAACAGAATGCTTGTGTCAGTTTCGTATTCGTAACCAAAATTTTCATTTGACTTTTTTTAAATGCACAAAATGCACATTTTAAAGTAAAAATCGACATAGACAAAACATCAGACTTTGAAATTAAATGGCATTTTGAAACCGAACTGTCTGAAAAGTAGCCAACATACTATCAAAAATGTGATACATAATACTGTAAAAGCTCCTTGAGTGACACACTGATGTTTATACAAAATAATATTTCAAATCTAAATGTTTCTGAAGTTTTAAATTGTCATTTTATACAATAAAACATGTCCATGTGTATGTTTGAGACAACAAAAGCTTTAAGAAACATTTAAACACAACAGCTTTGAATGGCTACAGCACGTTTGTTACAGATAAAACAGCGAGACGGAAATAATTGAACTTTAAGATAATTATTGTTACATTCCTACGGCTGTAAAAGGGGCGTAATATTAACACATTATTGTGTTAGGCAATCAGCATCACTTAATCGAAGTCATTTAATACGATAATACATGATCTAAATATTTTAATAAAATATAGCCCAATATTACTTCCATTTCATCTCTTTCTCAGCATGTATTTGACTGGACAGATTGAGGTGTAAATATAGAATTCAGCTATAACAGCTGTTAGCACACAACAGTGCTTCATCAGCATACAGCCATTATAATGTTCTCTTATATCTAAATTACAAAACATCTCTCATGGACAGATGTACTTCTAAGACACAAATTATATTTAATAAGTTTTTATTGAATTTTATGGTGCGGTAAAGATGTCAATTGGAGTTCTGTAATATGTAGAAGATGAGGTAGGAAAAAATAACATAAAAAGCCACTGTAATAGAAATAACGGATAAATAGTTATCAACTTTAATTGTCAATTTACATATAATAAAGTGATTTCCATATCCAGGCTTAATCCAATTCTGACTCATGTAAATTCAAATTATGATACCTGTTTCTAAAAGAAATATTTCTCAATATAAACTGCAATGTTTTATTTGATCAAATTTATATAAATTGAGTAGCAGAGATTTAATACAGTGTAATAGACATAGGGAATAAGAGAACTATTCTAATAGTTCCATCTGAACACTAACTTGACACTATAACTATTCTATTACATTCTATTTGAACACTGACTTTACCCTAAAACTGTTTTCTTACAGAACAGTATAACCAGACCAAAAGTCTACTGTATACATTGTTCCATATTTAAATCTTGTAAATTTTACAGAACAGAATTAACAATATATTAACCAAAGAAACACCATGTTGAATGATAAACATCAGAAAATCATTATTCGATATGGAACATAATATTTTAATGAAAGGAGGATACTTTTAAAATCTATAGAAGCAATCAGATTTCAGTCCATTTACCCAGCATGCATTTTTGGTTGTTTTCTGTGCTACTTATATTACTGTTTTTAAAAGTAAGGTCGGTCGGACCTGACTCTCATTAGGTCATATGTTTTCAGTATCATTTACCTAACATGAATTTTATGCAGATTTTAGGGCAATATTGTGTTTAATAAGAACTTTTGAAAAAGAAAAAGAAAACATCTACAGTTATATAATAAATGACAAACTGACACCCTAAATATGATGTGATACTTCATCTATGGAGGATACAATTAATGATACATAAACTCACATTGTATAAGTAAAATTGTCAAACTATCAGAGTGTGACCAGACAGTTTGTTTGTGTTAAGGGCTTATTGTCCGATCAACAGCTAAAGTCATTTACGTACATGCCAGTTTTACTGGTGGAGGAAACCGGAGTACCCGGAGTAAACCACTGACCTACGGAAAGTCACTGGCAACTTTCTCACATTAGGCCACTCCAGACGGGAATCAAACCTTTGAGGTGAAAGGCTCTTATGATTACAAGTTGGCGACTTTAACCACTTTGCCACTGCAGCCCCTTTGACCAGATAGAATTATTGTGTAAAAAGTACCCTTGAAATTAGTTGAACCCTTAATCTGACAAAACTTTATCAATGATACATAGCAAAAAGAAGTCTCATTCTAAAAGAACAATTCAATCAGAATTTATGATCTGTGACCTTACAAAACAATGATGTTAATCATACAATATATGTTCTGACACCCAAATCTCAATCAAACCTGCAGGAGCCTACTTGTTTTGAAGGATCAAAAACAGGATAAAAGGGTTCGAGAATAGGGGCCACAACATCTCAAATCAGGCCAATGTACATTGAAATAATAGCAAGTGCTCTATGAAGATGATTTTTGATTGGCTGATAGCTAAGTTCAAGTTGAATTTTAGTTTAATATTGTCAGTTTCTGTATTAAGAAGTGTATTATAAAGTTGCAAGGTTTAAATAAGTGCATTATTAAGGATTCAACAAATCATCTCAAGTCCTATAAAACTTTACAACCCTGAATTTGATATAAAGTGACACTTTGGTATCTGTTGGTAGGTGCAGTGTACAGCTTACACCATGTGTATATCTACCTGCGAACATCATTTTATCATTAACAGCAGGGATAACTCTGGAAGTTGATTTAGGACTTCTCTCACCCCTTTAATTACAAAAGGCCCTTTTCATTATTGTGAAGGGGATAATTTCGTACTTAGTATCCCTTTAGAAATACTGTTCAATAAATAAAAACAGCCAGATGACCCCTTACCAATCTCTTTGTCTAGAGTGACCCCTGCTTACAGCATTAGTATATTTACCTGTGTGCATCATTATACTATAACAAACATATATCCTTTATAATGATATTTTATACATAATTATACTTACATCATTTCAAATCTGAATCTCTCTGCCTCAGACACAGAGGGTGACGTTTTGCTGAGCGCTGTAATCAGGTGACTTCTACTCAGATGGATGTTCTGCTGTTTAGACGTTCCGACAGGTGAAAACAAGGTTTCTGCCGTAGTAACCCGCTGCGTTGACTTGTTGACCTTTAACCTGGCTTTTATTTGATCCACCTACATAATGAAACAGTCATGAGTTTTTGATTGTACCCCTGTTACTGACATTCTATGTCTCACCATACTGGCATTCTAATGTTTTTTGTATTATTTGTATTAAGGGCTTATTGTCCAATCAACAGCTAAGGTCAATTACGGACGTGCAAGTTTTACTGGTGGTGGAAACTGGAGTACCCGGAGTAAACCACCGACCTACGGCAAGTCACTGGCAACTTTCTCACATTAGGCCGCCCTGAACAGGACTCAAACTAGGAGGCGAAAGGCTCTTATGATTACAAGTGGGCAACTTTAATCACTAGGCCACCGCGACCCCTACTGGCATTCTAAAGAGAATCCACTTGTACAAGTTACACTTACTTTGCAACTTGGTTAACTGAGTAAGAAGTTACCATTATGAATTAAAAATATCTGATTCAGTCTGTAAATCAAGAGTTCAGATTAAGTCTGTGAGGAGATAAAATCACCATTTTATTAAAACTTAATGTGCTTGTTTTGTCTGTGAGTAAGAAGCAGTCATCATTATGAACTAAGGGGTCAGTCAATAAACCAATTTACTACCTATACAACTTGAAAAAGCACTGCGAGTCTATGTAAACCAGCACTTCTGTACAGTAGTCAGTCAATAGAATAGTATACTATATAAACATAAAATCTACTGCAAATCTATGCAAACCAGCATTTTAAGTGCAAGTATACAGCTGAGCACAACCAAACAGTGGTCAGTCAATAAATAATTAAGCTATAAAATCCAGCAACTAAATTAACTTCACACAAAAGTACATAGCAAAGCACAACTGAACAGTTGCCACTGTCAATTAATAAACAAATTTAATATATACTATATAACTATGAAATTCATAGTGAGCTTAAGTCAACAAACACAACTGGACAGTGGTCAGTCAATAAACCAATTAAATGTGGTCAGTCGAGAAACAAATTTATTATATACTATTTAATCATGAAATATAGATTGAGCTTATTGTATATAAACTAGCACAACTGGACAGTGGTCAATCAATAGACAAATATACAATATAATCATGGAATATACAGTGAGCCCATGTCAACAAGCACTACTGGACAGTGGCCAGTGTATCACCTTTGGCCTAAGACTAATTCTTGACTATTATATACATGTACTAGTAAATGTTGATCAAACACTGATTGAGATAACTTACTGGTATAAAACGAGAACTTACTTTCGATATTCAGGCTGCCATTCCTTATTCATAATAATAACCTAATTACTCGTACAAAACTACACAGGTAACATTGAATTATAACAGAATCATACTTGTGTTAAAATTCAATACTGGAGAAATAAAAATTCCAAATACCTGTTAAATATGCATTGAATCAACCACAAAGGTGTGTAACAACAAATATGAAAAATTTAAACTATAAGTTTTTAAATGGAAATAATCTCAATCAAAACTGTGTGTAACTATAATGTGAAGATGCTACAAAATTATGTTATAGGGGAGACAACTCCTATAAGATTAATGAATCAGTTACTGTACATTTTTATTACTTTAATACCATTAATACATTATGAAAAGGAGAGTCATTTTTACATCATTGTTATATCAACCATAATATTGTGAATTGATTTTTCGTATTAATTTAAGACCACATATACTGGTCAACAACCAGTTATCGCCATTTTTTGCATGTTTTTAACCTATAATTTAATAAATTGTAGGTTTTTAGTTAAAATTTTCACATTGAAAATTGGTTACCAAAAGTTCTTACAGAGGATACCCTGATAGTTTTGTTTGGGTTCCAAATGCATTAAATACAGCCCCTTTTGTGGTCAGCAAAAACGGTGACCTTATTTCACGGACAGAGACCAATTATCGCCACTTTCTCTCCTCCTTTATTTCTGTTTGAAAATATTGAATGATAGCAATTATCTTACAGTCATTTGCAATGTGAAATGTTGTACGCTAGATCATAGCAACAAAGCAGCGTTAAATATTACAGTTTATTGATTAATTGAACTATAATAAGATTAATCAAGTTAGTCTCCCGTATTTTCACTGGGAAGGTAAAATGCTTGAACTATGTTTAATGTGACAGTTTAATATTTCAGTAGATTGTCTGAAAAACGAGGTAAGACTATCAGGATGTAATGTGAAAATTTGATTTTCAGCAATTGCA
>JAUMGZ010223424.1:0-11351 GCA_032359645.1 Pododesmus macrochisma
AAAGAAACGCGAGCGTGTTTGCGGAGGAATGACAAGTACTACGACACGTTTTCAATATTACTACGCCAGAGTTATGCAAAAATAAACGATACAAATGTCTATGGTTTATATAGAGAGATAACATTGTAAATGTAAATATTAAAGTATGAATTAAATATCACCACATGAACGTGTCATTGTAGCTTAAATCGCCCATGCAGCTAGGGTAATGTTGAGGATTAACCAGTAATGCAACGAATTTTCCACTTGTAGTCCGAGGGGGAATCTGAAAGATTTGGGCAGCGTAATGTGAAACTCTTTTAATAAAACAAGTTCGACCTTAATAGATTGAAGTTTTTTCTCCGGTCGTTTTATATTTAATTACATTTTATTGTGAAATATGTTTGTGTGTATAAACCAGGAAAACGGGAAAAGAAAACATTAAACCAATTGGTATGTTGATACACGTTTCTTGAACACTTTATCGGTGCCATTGAAAAGACAAGTATGCTGAAAAGGAAATGGTCGACATTCATATACTAGTTTGCGTTTGCAGAAATGGCACGTGTGTATTCAAATATTTTTCATTAAACTTAACTATGTAAATTTAAGTTTGTGGGCATAAAATAATATAATAAAGGAGGTTGATAAGAAATGATTTGTTTGTTTAAAAATAACACAGATCTATCTCTGTAACTCATGCATGAAACCATTTTAACGATAAATATTTTTTCTTTGGAACATAACCATCAAACATGTGACATAAATCTTAAGGTTTGATATGCACAACAAGATAATATCACTTAAGTGGTCCGAAAATCGAGATTTATTAACACAGGAAGTTAGGTAGTCGCCATTAAAACCAGCGTCAGACAAACACTTTTTATTACTTTTCTCGTCCGCGAGACTTTGTATTCAACTCTTCTCGTAAAAGAAAGTAATTAAAATGCATTTCAATGAATGTAGATTGTCGGTGATAAGCATAGATCAATAGAAAAAGATCTCCCTTGTCGAAGATCAAAGTTACGTTTCTTTTAACTCAGAAATTAATGGCGAGTTTTAATGAATTTATGAGGCATAATATCCCTTGTCGAAGATCAAAGATGTGGTTCTTTTAGTTAAGAAATTGATGAAGATTTTTAATTAATTTATGGGCCAAAATTTCACGCCCTTATCTACTCAAGTAACATTGGTAAATTGACGGTGGAATTAGGGTGCGTTCGAAGAAATAGAGTATTTTATTGGTACATTTATACCATAAAGTTGCGTTTTCATCACCTATTGACGATCGTCTCTTACCGTTTTTACTTCTTTGTGAGTTTAAGAATGAGATTGTAATTTAACTAACTCGACAGAGAGTTTATAATTCACTTCTTATTGTTCACTATGGAGAAAGTGCCGACTCTTGACATAGACTAACATATTGTGCAAACATTTCCACCAATGACCGTGCCGTTTATCAACATGACAATATGTCTGCGGAGTGATCTTGCTTCCTTTGAGGCAGCACTATAAAAAAATTGGCGTGATTTTAAACAAGCATACACTGTAAATCAAATCTTTAAAATCTATATTACGTGTCAAAAAGGCGTTCAACGTTAACTTAACCCAATAAATCACACTGAGACATTTAAGCAAAACAGTTTGAACAGAAAGCATGTGACACAACTGCAATTAAAAGTGTTAACGATTTAAATTTTCATTTTTAATCTGTTCAACAAAAAAGCAAAAAGAAAATAATTGGTAACGGTTGAATAGTAGTATACATTATCTATCATTCAGAAAAAGCAAATAGGAGGATTTGTTAATTTACTAGGTAAATATTGAAAACAGTAAGCAAAGTATTTAGTTCTGTATCAACGTTGGAAGATTGATATCACGTGTTCTGTTGATGAGTTGTACTCTCGGCTCATATTTAACATGTTTCGTCTGGTTGTACTACCAATTAATCATTTTCAGCCAGAATATTAATTATTACAAAGACCAAAACTGCTAGTTGCTTTACAATGTTATCGTAAATGTTGTTGTTGGTTTTTTAAACTGTTATGTCACTTTGTGTCACACGTCCCCTTCTTCTATCAATTTAAATTCTTTCATATCGTGCCACTTCGCTTGTTCGCCATTCTTTTAACTTCTACAAGTACGCCTTTTTTTAATGAAAGACAACTATTGTTATTGTATTGGTGCGTGTTAATTCCGATGATCGCCGCTCCTGTTCTACTTACAAGACAATAAGACACATTTTGTGTCGCTGGTCTCGCCACAAGTCTTAATCAATAACACAAATCAGGCCAAAGAGTGCCGTTTTCAAATAAATACCAGTCTGAATGAGGAGCAAATGTCATTACGGTACATATAATTCTCTTGGGAAAATGGTAGCACGTCGCCCCACGGAACCAAGTTAGACACGAGGAGCATTCGTAACCATTTGCAGTAATCATTACTCTGTATTATTGGGATTGGTACACTTCCTTTGGCCAGATTTAACGTGTTTTATATATCTTTTTAATTGTATTTTCTTTTAGTTTGTTTATGTGATTAACTCAAAGTGAATTGTTTTACTAAAAACACTAAGGAGTACGAATAACATAAATTTCGTTCTATTTTGTTCCAAAAAGATCCTTATATAATTTTGAAGCTTAAATATATTTATTTCATACAATTATCAATATATATATAATTTTCTTGATATCTTTTTTTGAAAACAATATTTAAGAGAACATTACAAAATAAATCAGATTTTCATATTCTGATGATTTTACTCTTTTCAGATAAAATGTCCCTAGGGACTTACCAAAAACATGATACAATAATAGAGCCAGGATGCAGGTGGAAGTACATCAGCAGATAGTGAACAAACAGTTATCCAAGAACACGTTTGAGGAAATCTATGATCGATTACGGCAAACACGTACTTGAGAACTACACATTGCATTCATCTATATTAGCTTTAGGACCATTGCAACTTGAGATGTGGTCATCTTTAGAAAAGCTGAGGTAATAATGATAGAAAATGTATGGTCGTCTGCTGGCAACGTCTGACCTCAATATATCAATTTGCGGCAAATAGGGTCGAATTTTTTCTGTACTTTAGATAGATAGATTTAGGGTGGATTACAAATAAATGCAGATAGTTCACAAATTGTGATATTAGAAAAACATAAATTGCTCCCCGCTCAATGGGTGCGTTCGGATTTTTCTATATTGCAGACTGTTTTAATGTAATGGCGAGGGTTTTCTTTCTCTGTATCGGAAGTTGTCCTATTAGGGTTTCTTAAAATATATTGATTTTTCATGTAGAGTTTTTCGTGTGTTTCGTCTAGCTACTTAATTCATATTGGTTACTTGTGTAGGTCATTAAATAGTTTGGACCGTATGCGGCTGATAGTGTTTTTCTCGTTTTATCCCTGCATTCAAATAAGTCTTAGATATTACTTACTTGTACTTAATCAATTTTTTCTTTAGCGATCATTAAAGTACCAACTTTGGAGTATATATTTTCAGTCATGACAGATCTCTTTCACACAAAGGGTTTTATGCTATTTCAAAAAAACAACAAAAATAATTTCTAGATATTGAAATTTCTTTTGATTTATGTAAAAAGGTTTTGACATGTTGGTAAAGAATAAAAATCTTTTTAATAGTTTTGAATAATCGTATAAGAAATTTGGTTGATTCATTCAGTAACAAACTTTTTAATGCCACCAACACCACATTCGTCAATCAAATGAAATAAAAGACACTCAAGTGCGTATCATTTTTGCAGTATGGAAAATTACCATGTTTCGTTTGGTGGCTGGTTCGTGTAATTTCCTTACATTTTGCTTTTTCAATATTGCGCCTGGATAATACTCGTCTTTTCGCAGTGAAGTAATGAAAAGATGAAGACAAAAAAACGTAATTATAGACGGCTAATTAGCGTCCTCAAGTTTTGGTCTTTTCACCTTCGTCTTTTCGTTAGTTCGCTGCGAAATAGCGGGGCAAATTATAGACGAAGGCAAAATAACGAAGACAAAACTTCTTTTCACCTTCGTTACTACCTTTTTGATTCTCGTATTTTGCAGCGAAATAGCGAAAAGACGACATAGGAGACAAAGGCGAAACGAAGAAAGCAAAATAAGAAAAATAGAGAATAGGCGAAGGCGAAAAGACAAAAACTTCAAGTTATATCCCTAATTAGCGACCTAATATTTCGTCTTTTCGTAATTCGCTGCGAAAGGACGATATTTAGTGAGGCGCTACGAGAAGACGATACTAAGTGAGGTGAAACAACGATAGTTATGACGAAAGTTAACGAAATGACATGAACCTACCACCATAGCTCCGTGATAATTTTCTTGTATATACAGATATACTCAATCTTTTTCAACCATGTTGGGCTGTTATAAATGCATGGGAAATACATGTAGGTCTAAGTTTCGATTCTTTATACATTACGTAATTCTGCACTCACAGTTTTATGTTCATCAGTGTTGTCTGTGTTTGAAGAATAAAATGGTATCAAATAACACTTTACGAGCTCATTAATTTGATTTGCCTATTAAATAGAATTAGTCCGTTCTTGTGTTATGCCTTTAATTTTAAGTGTCACGTATTCAAAATGTAATCTTGTTTTTGATGAGCTTTAAGACGGAAACCGTGTGTGTGTGTGTTAAAACCATTTAGATTCAAACGCAAACTATTGTTTCTTGTTAAAATGTTATCTTTTTAACTACTAAGACATGTGTGCACTGCATCATTCAATGTCAAAACACAAGTAAGAAAGTCGTAAAATCTCTAAATTTACGGCAACTGCACAATTAACGACAATCGCCAACCTTGTTTCTGAACATCTTCAGCACCGATTAGGCATTCAGTAATTAAGACAACTTTGTTACGTGACTTTTAAAATAATTACGTAATAAGTTTTATCTCGAAACAAGTATTGAAACGCAAATCGATACATAAAATCAACATTCACATTTAGGTTTCAGCAACATAAAATGATAATTAAAAAATCAAAAAAATAATGTACAGCGTAAACACTTTAGCGGGTGTTTTGAAATTGTTGGGAAAAGTATGCTTTGTTTCCGGAATCATCAACAACTTAACGTCATTACATCAAATATATCCGGATTTGAATGACCACTTACTTCACGAAGGTCGTAAGTAATCTAGCTAAAAGGCTAAACCTACAGCTTTATTGCATACAAAGACAACCTTGACGGAGTTTAGGAGATTAATGCGTTGGTCTCGGGTATATCTGAAATGGCAACAACCTTGATCCTAAGAATCTTTTGAAAACCAGTTCATTGAAGAGAATCGTTTTTAAGATGGGTTAAAGTAACGCAACCTTGTCTTTATAACTTCTGTTGTTGCAGTTGAAGTTGTTGTTTTTGTTTACTAATGTGTTGTTGTCGTTGTTGCTATAGTTGTTGGTGTTTTTATGCACAAATTGTTGTTATTGTTGTTTGTTTAGTGGAGTTTGACTAAATATATAAACCAAACGTATGACTTGACCAAATGTATCTCACACTCCCTACAATCCCCTCAACTAACAACTACAATCGACATAGCGGACGAGAAACTTGTGTGCTAAACAAAATCTATCACCTCTGGTTGTGCAAGAGATATATTCATAGGAGGACTGGCGTTAATTGCCTTGAATTCTGAACGAGGACAAATATTATAAGTCCTCGAATGAAGATCTCTCTCTCTCTCTCTCTCTCTCTCTCTCTCTCTCTCGTGCACAACCAGTGGCGATAGAGTCGTTGAATCTTTATGTAGCAGAAATCGAGTAGAATAACATGTGGTATACATGTATGTGGAAAATCAATGACTTTGTTAAAGCGGACTTTCCTAGACAGTTCGAGTCTTGTAAGGTTGTTGACATGCTCTACCAGTAACTACATTACGAGAGGTGACTAGTTCAAACATTAATGTATGGTAGGAAAATACAGAAAACCGCTAATAGTAACCAGGTGCCACCTTGTGCGAGAGTTAGATTTAAAAGGCTTTAAGGTGTTAAATGAGATGTATATACAGTCTAAGACACTGATCTCGTTCCAGAATTAGTGATAGGGCGGAAATAACTTCCTTCTGCTAGAATTATTACCGACATGGCGTACAATAAATGTCACCAATAACCATGCTTCTTTCCTGGGGACATGGGAACAATTTCCGGAAACTTAATTTACGATATACATTTTGTATAATAGGTATAAATTTGACGCAAATATCATGAGGATTGCTTTATTGGCCCTTCTACAAACCATGTAAATAGCTTGCAGAAATTTTCATTGCCATAAAAAAGAAAAAAAGAAATCTGCAATAGACGTCTTTTTGACGCGTAACGTGCGAATCGTTGTTTAATGGAAAACGAAAGTACCTTATATATTCAAAATCATTAAACATCAAAAAGACAACGGTCGCAGATATCATAGAGTTGAATATAACCTTTATATCTTGTAACATGCGGTGTAAATTTGATGTTTTCTATTTCCATTTCGAATTTTCACATGCAGATTTTTTTTTTAAGAATTTACATATAGTGATTAACTTAGAATTCAACATAGTAGACCAGCCAAAATTTTAAAAATAATAGATCGGGCATTTTTTGTTAATGGCCAAAACCCAAGTTGAACTAAAAGAGTTACACTTCAAGAAAATTCGTGTGGGTGGATGCCCTTGCATTTTACCTTAAAGGTCATTTACAAGGAGGTCATAAAGGTCAAATATTATTGTTTGAGTTTGTTTGTTTGTATTAAGGGCTTATTGTCCGATCAACAGCTATGGTCATTTACGGACGTGCCAGTTTTACTGGTGGAGGAAACCGGAGTACCCGGAGTAAACCACCGACCTACGGCAAGTCACTGGCAACTCTCTCACACTAGCACGCCCCGGACGGGAATCGAACTAGGAGGTGAAAGGCTTATGATTACAAATCGGCGACTGTAACCACTAGGCCTACGCGGCCCCAGACATAGGCAGACAAAAGTATAACGTGGGACGCACACAGAAAAAAGAACTGTATACATCGGTCAACTAAAAGGGGAAACGTCACAAACTTCTGTTAAAAAAAACTTAGAGCGAAACCTTGAGCGTTTCCTGGTACAAACGAGTCACCAGTCGTGATGTTTCCTTTGAACAAAATGAGTTATCAATCTGTAGTTGTTGAAGTACGACCATAATAAATGTTGCACACCATAGGAAAAAAGTAAGATAAGAGGTGGACTCTAAAATCTTAAATAAATGAATGATAATTAAAAGTCCCGTACATAGGTAAATATGTGTCGATTGCTTAAGCTAAGTTTAAAAACAATTCATATTGTCATGTCACATAGCCGAATGTTTCAAATGAAGTTAACATTATAAACAAATGAATAATTCAAAATAGCAGGGGATTGAGAATCGTATCAATACAAAAGTGCAAACTGAAAAAGTCCTCGAATAAATGTAATATTTATTAGAGGAACGAAGCAACATTTGTGTACGATAACCTTGTCCCGCACGGGAGGTGTAACTATTTATCCACCCCATCAATAATGAACGCCAAGGGGAAAACGAATTTATGATTCTAGAATAAACAAGTCCTCAACAGATCAATGCAACGAAGCATAAAAAGGGAGAGTTATAAAAATGTTAACGAAGGACCAAAATTACACCCTTACAAAACTAGAAACGTGTTCCTGTCAGTGTATAATTGATATACTCTACTGGTAACATAATACCAATATCAGGAATATGCCCAATATGTAATACAAACTAAGAAAAACCAGTCAATGGCCACGCTTTGTTTGTTTGTTTGTTTAATTAGGGCTTAACGTCACTTTCAAAATATTTCACCGATATCGTGACAAAAGACCCAAGGAGCAAAATCAAGTCATAGGACAGGAAAAGTAGCGGACAAACATAAGATTAAAGTAATAAAGATAGTTCAGAAAGAAGGATGAGCCTAGCCTACTCTTCTATCGAACTTTACATGGGGATCTTTATCGTGTCAGGTGGTTAAAAATCCCTGTACACGCGACCGCCAGCTTAACGTCCCCTTCAAAAGATGTCCATATCTGTGTCTGGCCTCTACCCTTCAACCTGCCTGACCCTCCCAAAAACAAAAGTTCCCGCAAGCAACCGATAGAAGTGATTTCGTAATGCTTGTCTAAAATATGGCAAAGGAAAGTCCAAATAAGAAAGTATAATAATATAAAAAAGAATAGAACATTACTGCATATTTAAATGCATGTTATAAGCTAATGAACATTTCTATTACCATTGTCAAGAACAACTTATATCACAATGAAATAATGTGTAGTTCAAAAACCGTTTATCAACCCATCCGTTTAGATTTAATCATTGCAAAATTCTATAAATATATTACGATTCGTGTACAAATATTCAGGCAGGACGTGTCATCAATATAATATTGACAGTAACATATTTTGATTCTAACGTACCGTTATATGGAAACTATCATTATTAATATGTAACATATGGTTTTGTTTACAGAACATGGACTGTCCGACGTTTGGCTGTTAGGAACACAGTTCACAGCGCCGGATATAAATCTTATAGTTTTGTTCCGTAGGATATATAACCTAGGGTTGGAAGACCGCTGTTTAAACGATAAGCGACCACTTGTATGCAGTTATCATAAAAGATTACAAGAAAGGGAAAGTGTGAAGTTATTTCTAAGTATGTGATGTCTTGAACTAACTGTTGAAAACAATTTACTTTTTTTTAAAGTAAAACTAGAACATTAAAACATTAATAAGACTTGATAAAGACTTGATGAAGCATATCGAATAGCATTCGTTGTTAAAGAATAAAATGTGATTTGATTTATTTTGTTTTATGAAATGTTGTGTATTTGTTATGCATTTTAATCAGTTGATCCATGCTGCCAAACGTATAAATTGGACACACGTCCAGCCGTTCTATGGAAGGCAGGTCACAAATTAGTTGCACAATATAATCCTTTCTTGTCACCTTTAAACAGAAATATTATCACAATTTTTTTAAAATGCATTTTTTGGATGAACGACTTGCATTGTACATATACAAGGAAAACTTGAAACCTATTTCTATATAGGTTATGCGTCAAAATCTGAAATGACCGGAGCGGGAAAATTGGAAAGCACCAACATCACTTATAGTTTCGGCGATACCCAAAGAAATATGTCCCTACGCCGCTTCAAATTTGCAAATTTTACTCAAAAGTCACCCCTTTCATATATGAAGACCTTCCCGAATACACACAACAAACAAAGAAGAAATAGGATCAACACAGCAAACGCCATTAACAAACAAACAATAGCTTCATCAAAAAGTCACCACAAGAATGAACCAGCAAAATGAGACGGGCGTTTCACAATGAATCTATTCATACTGTTTTTGTTTGGGCATTACATTTTACGTCAAACCAACCAAATGAGTGAGAGGACCCCACCCTTGACCCGAAACAAGCTCCTAATCAACCGTCATCAACGGACTCGAAGGGGAAAATGAATTTAGCATAGACAAGACCTCGAAAAATGAAATCTCTGAAGTCAAAGGGGAATGGAGGAAAATCACGATGTTAGTGAAGGACAAAAACCACACCCACACAATACTATAAAAAGTAGTCTTGTCAACATTTTAGGTTTACGCACAGTCAAAACAGGAATTTTTAAACCTATTCCGCTGGACACGTGTTTCGGACGAACCAGTCCTCATCAGCAAAGGTGACGTTATAACTAATATCGAATTTAATATTATCAAAAGTCAGAGAAACGGACGGACTAACTTACTTACAAAAAAAGAGCCAAATTATGCATAAAACACAACAAGATAGAATACAGGTAAGTACGAAACTGTATCTTCTTAGGTCCGAAACTAAAAAATAACTTGCAGAACGTTATGAATCGGGATTCAATGACGGCGCGCCTCACACACAGCAATGGCTCCTCGTGAAAGGTTCAGTATAACACGTCTTCGGAAGTAAATGCTAATGGGCTATGGTTACCATCGGGGCAAGGCCACCTGCAAAGGCAACCGTCAAAGTGATAAAATTACGAAAAATGTAATCTGTGACAACAAGAAACCAGAAGTTTTAGAAATTTTAAAACAAAAATCCTTAACATTCCTCAATGACACAACAAGCGCACATCATAAGCTCACAGTTAAAAAATGAACATGTGTTATAAGTTTGAGTGAATGATTACCATGACAAATTAGGCTGTATGGATTGAAAGATTCACATCAAGTCTAACGGAAAACAATTGGCGATTTTGTACTTTGTTTAAAGTGTATGCCCTTTTATCTTACGCAACAGTTAAAGCAGTCATGTCCTTTAATACAAGTGCAAGAAAGCAATATGGGTAAACATCCTTGTGAAAAACTAGTTTTAAGATTTTTGTTTAGCTTCTCACTTTGTCTATTCTAACAAATAATTCTCTTATTCTCGCTGATGACGGAACCCTTAGCTAAGCCTGTAGTCATAAACAATGTTCGAATACACATAGAATTGCTGTGTGTTCTTTTTATAGATTATATTCAATGGTGGTCAGTTTCAGTTTGCAGTTTTGTATTATTATCACTTGGTGATTACCTCTACTGAATACTTGGCCCCGAGGGTGGTTGTATCCAGGTAGCATTTTACCCCCAAACACTTGTTGCACTGCAGAGCCTTTCCAAAATACAAAATTGCAAACTGAAACGGACAAGAGAAGACTATAATATATACAAGAGGGAAACACAATTCATGGTGAGTACCTCGTCCAATATTCCTGGCAGAACTACGAGAATCAATCTCCATCAACGTACACCCAAGATAAAATTATCTTATGATTTGAGATGAATACAAATTATAAAGCCGAAAACGGGGATGGGGTAAGAAATCCTGATGTTGATATAGGACAAAAGCAACACTCTAACAGTACTATAAAATGGCCTTGCAAAATATTAAAGTATGCGCATAGTCAAAATAATAATTATTAACATATTTCTCTGGGCAAGCTGTTTCGTACAAGCCAGTTCTCGTTAGCATAGTTGACGTACTATTGTAGACAGAATTTAACAGTATCATTAGACAGACATACGGACTGAATGGTAAACGTAGGGCCGAAATATCCTTCAAACACAACAATTTAGAATACAGGTAAATATGAAATCGAATCCTCTTCGTTCATGCCACACATATATGTAATCAAAACATTAATACTGTGTATGAGGTATTTCGTCATTCTATTCCAGGTCCACAAAGCACTGCCGATTATTTCCCAATTATGTTCCTAAGTGGATACAGCTTCATACTTACCTGTATTCTGTAATGAAGTTCTGAAGTCTTGAGGATTGTTCATAGTTTTAATTCTTGTATCCAAATAGTTTTACAAACATAATTATTCTTCGCCTTGTGT